>VDFB02294837.1:116731-186103 GCA_007258455.2 Sequoia sempervirens
GAGAGAGGGAAGGAAGGAAAGTGGGAGAGAGAATGGTGAGATAGATAGGAGAGAGTGAGAGGTATGGATAGAGAGAATGGTGAGATAGATAGGAGAGAGAGAGGGGGGAGGGAGATATATAAGAGAGGCAAGTAGAGGAAGGAGAGGAGATGACAGAGAGCAGAGGGAAAGAGGTAGGAGGGATAGGGTGAGACAGAAGGACGGGAGAGAGGATGGAGGGAGAGGCAGATGAGGGAAGGAGAGAGAGGTGAGATAGAGAGAGAGGGAGGAGGAGGGATATGGGGAGGGAGGGAAAAAAGGGGGAGAGAGAATGAGAGGAGAGACTAAAAGAAGGGGAGGGGGGAGAGTAGAGATAAAGAGAAGTAGAGAGGGAAGGAAAGAGGGAGGGAGAGTTAGGGAGAGAGATAGATGTGTGTGTGAGAAAGATAGATAGAGAGGAGAGAGTGAGAGGGAGGGAGAGAGAGAATGAGAGGAGAGACTAAAAGAAGGGGAGGGGGGATAATAGAGATAAAGAGAAGTAGAGATGGAAGGAAAGAGGGAGGGAGAGTTAGGGAGGGAGATAGATGTGTGTGTGTGAAAGATAGATAGAGAGGAGAGAGTGAGAGGGAGGGAGAGAGAATTGTGAGATAGAGATGAGAGAGTGAGAGAGAAAGAGGGGGAAGAGAGGGAGAGAGAGTGAGAGAGAGAGGTAGGTAGATGGAGGGAGAGGAGAGATATCTAGAGTAGAGAGGGAAAGAGGGAGGGAGGGAGATATAGGTGAGATACAAAGTGGTGGAGGGAGAGGTAGGTCAAGAGAGGGAGGGGAGATAAATATAAGTAGAGAGGGAAGGAGACATATACAGAGAGAAGAGATAGAGAGAAGTAGAGAGGGGAGGGAGGGAGGGAGAGATAGGAGGAGATAGAGGGGTGTGTGTGAGAGAGAGAGGGGGGGAGAGAGGGAGGAAGGGAGAGAGAGGAAGGGAGAGGAGAGATACAGAGTAGAGAGGGATGGAGAGAGTGAGAGAGAAACATGATACAACTTGTTGACTACTAAAATTTGACATGCTAATTACTAAAATTCAACTAAGTTTGAAAATTATAAGATCTTCCAAAAACTAGAATTTTCATTATAACTCCAAGAGATTCGAAACTACTCTCAAACATTTTGAAACTATATACATGAAATATAACTTAAAATAGAAGAAAGTAAATGTCCATATGTAAATGTCAACTTATACTTAAATTTGTATTTCATGTATACAGTCTCCCTGGCAGAAAAAGAGAAAAAGATATTTCACAAAAATGTATTGTAAAAATTCATGCTTTACATTTGGTGGGCCCCAAATTCAGCGCTAGTTGAATGAAGCACTTCATTTGGCTAGCGCTAAATTTGGTGCTCACCAAATGAAGAGCACCAAAATGATTTTGTAATGTCATAAAATTGCACCCTTTGCAATTTCACATGCATTCTTACATCTGCTTTAATGTCCACTCCCTTAGAATTTGTGTAGGCTCATTTTAGCCCCTACATCAGCCTTTTTCCCCTCTTAGGATGCTCAAAACCCCTTTTTAGCAGCTACCTTCATGCGTCAGCTTTGCGTCAAACCTTGTGCTTTTCTCATTCTCGTTGTTTTATAGTGTGATGTGTCTGGACACTAGCGCACCACGCAGATGTCCACGTGCCATGCTGGCATCCTGTGATGTTTCAATTTTCAAACGACTATTTTCGAGCATGTTTTCCACTTGTCACTTACCTTTTCTAGTGCTAACAGCTCAGGACTCCTTGTAACTGCTCGGGAAGCTTCTTTTCCCTCCTATTCTCTCTTTATATGTGATATTTCCAATCGATTTGGCCTTCTAGCTTCTTCTCCTTCTTGGATTCTCTCTCAAACATTCTCCCATCTTGCTATCTTGCTTGCATAGCTCCATATAGCTTGTTACAGTAGCTTCAAGCACTCTCTAGCTCTTACAACACTCTTTGCAGCTCTCTTGGCTCCCACAACTTTTTCTCTCCCTTGGGATTCCTTAAGTCTTGCAACTGATATCTCCCTTGTCTTGTGCTTGCGAGCATCTTGGGATTTCACACATCACCTATATATTGCATCTCCATTTTGTGATACGGGTTCTCCTCCTCAAGCAAGGTTTTCTTTTATCACTCATCACATACTTTATCTCTTTCTATCTATTTGGCTATCCATGGAGGTGGGAACACCAAAATGAGGGTTTGACTAAGGCAAACCCCTATACATCCCCAAAATTTTCTCCAGATCTTACTCATGCAAGTATTGAAGAAATTCATTTGTTGGAGGCTTCATTACTTGGGTTGTTGTGAAAAGTTTCTATCTCTTCTTCTCTTTAGTTCTATCATTTACTTTACTTTATTTCAATTATATCGTATTATGTTATTGTCTTGTACTTTTGAAGTTCTCAGTAATTAGATTGCTAGTAGTCACTTTGCTATTTTCTATGAAATTCTCGCTTTCTGGTCCATATGAGATGCCAATGCACCTTTGGGATGCCAGCACACCGTGTTGTCATCCGTATTCCGCATTTTCATCCTTTGGTCAAGAGCTCTTTAGTTTGTCTAAATAACCTTTTTAATCTGCTCTTTCCAATTCTAGAACTCTAGCGTTGTTCCTTGAGGTAGTTTAGGGCAGTTCGTCCCTTGGGAATCTCTTGAGAATAAAGAGACTCATCAGTAGTGAATCCACCTTCTCTACATATTTGAATTTTGAAATATTGAGCCTTAAGCTCGGTCATCCAAGCCATTTGGCAAGCACCAAATTTAGTGCTCGCCAAATGGCCATTTTGGGTTAAAAATAATAGTGGCACCTTTTTTGTGTCACAAGTTGGCGCATTGACCCTCTAGTGATTGTATGAATTTACATGGGTTGGTGGCACTGGTAGTGTTTTGTAAAGTAAGGTTAGTCTTGTTATACATCAAGGTAGATTGTCCTACCAAATTCTTGAGTTATCCATTTTCTTAGATTTGGGGTAAAAATGCTTGACTAACATTTTTAATAGGAGAAGATGATTTTCTATTTTAGTTTCTATATTTTATTGTTGCAATGTGCTTTGATTTGATAATTTTCTGGTTTCTCCTTCTTTGATATCTTTGCTAAGGAGTGCATCGAGTTGTTTACATTTGTTTTTCATTGCAAGGATATGTGGGAAAGAGATTGTATTTTCATTTGATTAGTAATCAATGATTGATGTGCTTACGTGGGTTGTAGCACTAGTATTGTTTAGTAAAATTCTATTTGTTTTTTTGGGAATTAAAGTAGATGTGCCATACACAATACTAGCGATTCACTAAAGAATTAAATTTGATGCAGTTGAGAAAACCATTATTGTACTTATACTATAGCATGGATAGAGAATGGTTTGAGGGAATGAGCATGCCAAAATTTTGTTCATCATTCATGTCATAAATTGTGAGGTAGAAATGTTTTATATGAAGTCACATCAATTGATCAATAAAAGGATATATAGTGCGACAATTTTCTAGTGTGCTAGATACTATTAGATAACTTTAATTTATTATTCTTTGGATCGTCTTCTAGACCCATTTAGATCAAGTGGATTTTTTTGGGTCTACTGATTCAAAGTTTCTTTAGTTATTCAATAATGAAAAAGACATACATCTCATGTGTGATATAATGAGAAACACCCTTCTATGGCTGGTTGATGTGGTAGTATTTATTAACATCTAAGTAGGTTAATGATATTATAATAGCTATTCAAAGATAGTTATTTGTATTGGTGGTTAGATTTTTAGATAGGGAAAAAGGTGAACAAATTTATAAAAAATTATTATAATCAATGTAATGAACAACACCCACATAATAATTTATATATTTCTCTTATCATTGCAAATGTAGTTTTCTATCTATTCTAATCTATAATATGTAGGAGCTCAAAGTTTTTGGGTTTTACTTACTAGCCACATAATTTTGTTGAACCTCCTATGTTAATGCCAACCACATTAATGGTGTGTACTTTTTAAGAAAAATATATATGCCAATTATATTATCTATTTCCTATCCAGTTTGATGCCTATTTTTAAATTTTATAGATTTCACATTCATTGAAATCTTGTATTATTATTGGAAGTTGTTGTCATTGATGTGAACACTTAAGGAGAATTGTGTAAGATGGTTGGAAATGGTTGTCATTGATGTCAACACTTGAGGAGAATTGTGTAAGATGGTTGGTAGTGGTTGTCATATGTTTGTGAGATTGATGGTAGTTGTTGATGTCAACACTTGATGAGGATTGTTATATGTTTGATAGTGGTTGCAATTAATGAGCTTGTTGTCATTGATGTCATCACTTGAGAAGTAAGAGAGATTGTTGTAGTGATTATTGCTTGGCATTAGTTGTCATTTTTTATAACATTCAGTTTGAGCTAACATTTATTATGATGGTGTTGCTAAAGTTCATGATCGTATGCCATGCCTTGTATAATGTCAATCAAAGAATTATTAAGTATTATTGTTGTCAATAGAGTTGGTTTCATAACAATATAGTAAGATGGGGATTAGAAGTGTTTCTGATAGTGGCGAGATTTTGTTGAATATCTATAGTATTTCTTATGCTCTCTCCTAATGTTTCTGATGAAGCATGTGTTGTCGAAAGAAAGTTCTAGCCTCTACAATTTGTTGAAAGTTTTTGTTCCTAGAAGTTGCATTGAATTTTGTTAGGAAGAATGCTTTGCATTCCTCCACTATTGAAGATATGGTCTTGCAGTTTGGGAGTCAAAGTCACCAGTGTTTCCAAGGAGATTTTTGTGAATTGTATAAAGTTGGTAGTGTTGTTGGTTATCTCAACTGGTCTGAAAAATGCTCCGCATTTCTCGGCATTGATGTCTCTTCTCTTGCATTTTGGTGAATGTGTTCTCAATGTTTGTTTAGTATCTCAATTCCAATTCGATGTGTTGAAGTGGTCCACAAGTTGATTTTTTAATGTTATATCTCATGATTGAGCATTTTGTGTTTGCGGGATGAAGTATTTTGTTCCTGCTTTGTTTACAGTGGTGCTAGTGGCATGACTATAAGGAAGAAGTTTCTAGACATTTTTTTGGATGTTCATGGAGCATCCCCATGTGATCCACACATTTCTTATTGGCCTCTTTGGAGCTACATTATGTCTTGAGTTGGGTTTTTGGGTTATTTATGGATATTTGGCTGGAAGGGCTTGTTTATTTGCTTGTGATGTGTTCTTGGGGGTCTACACCAATAATTGGAGGTGTGTTAAGATTTTTTTGGGTCTTGACCTATCTTGGTTCTAATCACATCGAGTCAATTTAATCAATAGTATGTTTTTGGCCCAACTGGTTATGTGCTTCAAGTTTCATTTACACATTTCCTTGATGTTGACTTAGATTGATGTGCGCCAGCGTGTGAATTATTTTGGATCACATTGGAAGATGTAATAAGATTTTGTTTGGTCCTCCCTATGCTTGTGATAGGACTATAGTATGTTGTTGTGTTCAACTTGGTGAATTGATTGTGTGTATTCTTTCTTGGCTGACCTAATTGATGTTTTAAGGTCTTGCGATGGATATAAATGCAAGAACATTTTGAATGCAAGAGGTATATAAGTTTGAACAAGTGTGAGGGAGTTTGAATGTGGAATACATTGAATATCCAAGGAAATGGGGGGAAAAGGGGGAAAACCCTAGTTCCCTTAATATGGAGAAACTATGATTTAAGGGCCCTCTTCCCATGATTACATTAGAATGCAAACCAACAAGGTCAAGAAATTGACTTTCAACCTCAAAGGTGAGTCAATCAGACCTGGTTTGGTGGATTATTTAAGGTTAGAGAATGATTATGAATGATTTGAAATGATGAAATTAAATGAACTATATGACCTAATATGTGAATTGTAGATTCTCAAAGATATATAGACTACAACAACACTTTGCAAGTAGATCTAGGAAATATCTGAGGGTATGTACCTATCACCAAAAGTTGATTCTGATGTGTGCAGGGGGACTAGTTCACCCCTAGGAAAATGGGTCCTTGATAGGGATTCTAAAAATACTTTTTACAGTCCTCTGATGCCAGATATGATATGTTGATTTCCACTTGCAAACTTGTCGAAATGATGAAATAAATTTTTCAACTTTGTTTTTGTGTCTTGGAAAGAATGATGACAACAAATGCACCAATGCAAAATTTCTCTTTAAAATCCCTTCAATCCTTCTTCAACCTGTAACTTGCACATGCACAAAGAGGGAAAAATGTTTGTTTTGTGCCATATAGGGGTTTTCCTCATTCCAACCCTGTGAATAGTGTTCCCACTTTCACAATGGCAATGTCAATGATAAAACCTTGAATGGAAAAGAAGGAAATGATGAATGAACACTTGTTGTAACTCACCACCCTTCAATGGCTTCCTTGAAGGATTGAAGTCATACACATCTCTTCAAAGGAATTATATTTTTCTTTGCTTGATTTGATTGAATACTTGAATGCTTGAATGTATGAAGACCTACAACACTTGTTAGCCTTCACAAGACAACATGAACACACATCAACTTGGACATTATGTTAAGATCTTGATTGCTATTGTAAATGACTGATAATGTTGCCCTTGAATGCTCTTGATAATAATATTTTCTTTTGAATTTCTCTCATAAATTTTGATCTCTTTCAGATGATAAAATGACTATGTATTTATAGGTGTTTAGCTAATTTCCCAAAAATTAGATTCCAAAATCCAACAATTACAATTTTAATTTAGATCATTCAAAGGCTTCCAAAAACATATTTTAAATTAGGTCCTAACACATAAATGGGACCCATTCGCCCATGGGTGAATGGGTTTTGACTTGTATTTCCATGACACACATAATCTATGTCAATTTAGATATTAAATGCATTTATTTAATGTTGGTTCTCCTTTCAAAAAATGGTAAAAATAAGGCTTTTGGAATGCATAATTTGGAAAATTAGAAGCTTAATTAAGTCAAATAAATTAAGGGACCCAAACATAGAGTGAAATTGTAAAGGTATAAAATTTCCTACACTACATTTAGCCCCCACTTTAGTGATAGTATGAACTCATGCTCAGACTCACACTAAAAGTAGAGAAATCTATGTCAAGGGAGGTCCGATTGTACTACTATTAGAGAGATAGGATAACTAAGGATCAAGGAGGTGGCCAAGCCCCAATGATCTAAGATCTCATGACAAACCAAAAGAGGCACAAAAGAACACACACATGTGTATAGCACAAAAATAAAGTACATCAACATCCAATGTCAATGCTAATGCAAAAAAAGGGAAAATGATGGAATAGCAAGCTTATGTTGTATGCCATAGAATATGCCAATGCTACACTAGGTTCAACACTCAAGAAAAAAGTGAAGCAAAAATGTCAAATTCACCTCAGGGGGTGTAAACAAAACTCACCTCAGGGGGTGAAAATAAAATTCACCTTAGGGGGTGCAAAAAAATGGTAGCAACAATCAAAGGGGCATTATTTAATTCATGAAAGATCATACCTTAGGGAACATCACACTTGACATCACCACCAAGAGAGGATTAGTCAAGGAATAAAAGATTCATGCCTTAGGAAATGCAAGCCATAACATTACCACCAACAGGAATATTGTATGCCAAGAAAAGATCATGCTCTTATGGAACACCAAGCCTATTTTCACCACAAAGAAGATAGATCACACGAATTAAGAAGACCACACTTTAATTAGTATAGTCACACTTCCTAGGAGATGTGTGTTATCATCTCTAAGAAGGGGACACACAAGCAGTAAATAGGGGACTATATGCCCCCCTTAAAATATTAGTGTACTTTCTACACTAACTTTTTAAGGAGATAGATGGGGATATCAATAAGAAATACACCTAGGACAAGGCTACCTAACCCTTTCCCCCCAAGTGTAGGAAAAATATGAGCCAAGATAAATTATGATATCGTACTCATTGTAACATAAAAGATAATAAAGTTCAATACATGTGGTAGTGAGCAAGTTATAATTCTACAAATATCACATGGCAAGGAACAAAGTAAATAATTGTTAGTCTATTATACAATCATATTAACTTCCAGGAGGATAAAATCCTTTCAATACCTTCTTTAAAGCTTGAAATTCATCGATAAGATGCCCAAGTTTTCTATGATATGAACAGTAAGACATGGTTGTAATTTTCCCTTTCTTATTTTCATGGATAGGTGTAATGTAATTAGTCCTAGGCAGATAAATTTTTCTAGGGTTTGTGTAGTCTCAGTTATAGTATGTAAAAATGCTAGCTTCTTAAGTTTATAAGGCTTATGTTTCTTACTTGGTTGGGTATTTTTTTGTTGTGAAGGTGAAGTATCTTGATATCCTAATCCTTTAGTTTCTTCATATGGTGTTTTTTCTAAGAGAGAATGGACTTCATGCTCATTGCAAATTTCACATAATTGATTTTTCAAAATCCTAAAGCCTTGGCCATAAGCTTGTTCCAAATCAATAAGTGTATTGGTAACTTTGTCCATATAGGATAAGAGAATCTCATATGGCATAGATTCCTTGTGTTTACTATCAATGTGTACTTTCATTCTCTTTGATTGAGATACACCATGTTCAATTTCAAGATGTAAAAGATTGAACATGTCAAGTGGTGGAATTATGGGAGGTGTTGGTTGTTGACATGGGTTGTTAGGCCATTGAATTGAGGGATAAAATGTTGCATTTTGGTCAAGTTTATGCAAGGATATTTGTATGAATTCATGCATGCTATCTTCATCTTCACCCAAGATATCTATTTCATGAGGACATTCATTGGGAGGTGAAGGATCTTAAATGGTCTGAATTGCATTAGGATCATCACCAAACACACAACTTGATACATCAACCAAAGATTTCAAGGACATCCACACTTTACCAAAACACATCCATGATGAAATTTTGCCAATTTTATGCAAGTATGTAATAATATTAAACAAATTGAAATGCAACTTTCAAATCTGAAATATGATAATTAATTGATTTAAAATGAAAAGACCTGAAAAATGATGACTTTTTAATGCAATTTTTTATTCTAAATAATGCACTTTATTTTTACCAAATGAACTAAATGTAAAATGCTTCAGAATATGGAATTTTTGAAATAAAAATAGAGATTTTCAAGTACATGGAATCTGAGCAAACAAAAATAGAAATGTGTGCAAAAATTTACAGAAGCACCTGTACAAGGATAGGGTTTCCCAAGGGAGAATGTCTTTGTACGGGGGCCTAGAAAATTAAAATTTGAGTGTCTAATTTGATGTTTATGATTACTATTTCTAGTTGTAAAGTGGTTTTACAATGACTTTTTTCTAGAATTTTCTAATGAAATGCAAGTGCAAATCTATGGCAATGTGTAAACAAAAGTGACAATTTTGAGTACAATTTTAAATAAAATTTGGATCTAAATGACTAAAACATAAACTAATGTAAACTATAATGCAAATTTTTTTGCAATATTTTTGGATTTTTATGAGTTTTAATGATTCAAATATGCAAGATGTAACCCTAAATGAAGAATGCAAAACATAATGATGCAAAACATAGATCTTGGGTTTGAAAGACTTCCAAATTAGAAATCTATGATGTCAAATTTTAGGTTCACCAAAATGAAATGGAGGGGAAAGGGGGAAAACCCTAGTTCCATTAATATGGAGAAACTATGATTTAAGGGCCCTCCTCCCAATATTTCATTAGAATGAAAACCAACAAGGTTAAGAAATTGACTTTCAACCTCAAAGGTGAGTGAATCAGACCTAGGTTGGTGGATTCTTTAAGGATAGAGAATGATTATGAATGATTTGAAATGATGAAATTAAATGAACTATATGACATAATATGTGAATTGTATATTCTCAAATATATATAGATTGTAATCACACTTTGTAGGCAAATTTTGGAGATACTTGAGGGTATGTACTTCTCACTAAAAGTTGATTTTGATGTGTGGAGAGGGACGAATTTTCCCCTACACAAATGGGTCCTTGATAGAGCTTCTAAAAATACCTTTTTATAGTTTTGTGGTGCCATATATGAGATGTTGATTTCCACCTGCAAACTTGTCAAAAGGACGAAAATAAATTCTATAACTTAGTTTCTATGTCTTGGCAAAATGATGACAACAAATGCAAAAATGTAAAATTTCTCTTCAAGATCTCTTTAATCCTTCTTCAACATGTAAACTACACATGCAAAAAGAGGGAAAAATGTTTTTTTGTGCCATATAGGGGTTTTCTTCAGTCAAACCCCATGAATAGTGTTTCCACTTTCACAATGGAAATGTCAATGATAAAACCTTGAATGGAAAGGAAGGATAATGAATGAATACTTGTTGCAACTCACCACCCTTCAATGGCTTCCTTGAAGGACTAAATTAATACACGTCTCTTCAAAATAATTGGATCTTTCTTTGATTGATTTTCTTGAATGCTTGAATGTATGAAGACCTACAACACTTGTTAGCCTTCACAAGACAACATGAACACACATAAACTTGGACATGATGTTAAGATCTTGATTACTATTGTAAATGATTGATAATTCCACTCTTGAATGCTCTTGACAATAATATTTTTTCTTGAATTTCTCTCATAAAGTGTGCTCTCTTTCAAATGATAAAATGACTATGTATTTAAAGGTGTTTATCTAGTTTCACAAAAAATAGATTCTAAAAGTTGACACTTATAATTTGAATTTGGATCATTAAAATGCCACAAAAAACATATTTTAAGTTAGGTCCTAGCAAATAAAGGGAACTCATTCACCCATGGGTGAATAGGTCTTGGCCTATATTTCTAGGACACATATAATCCGTGTCAATTTAGATATTAAATGCATTTATTTAATGTTGGTTCTCCTTTCAGAAAATGATAAAAATAAGGCTTTGGAATGCATAATTTGGAAAATTAGAAGCTTAATTAAGTCCAATAAATTAAGGGACCCAAACATAGTGTGAAATTGTAAAGGTATCCAATTTCCTACACTACATCCAGTAGAATGTGAAGCTGTTTGAAAGAAATATCATATGTGCTTGACCACCTCACTTAGAAAATTGTTATGTTGATAAACATTATAATTCTTCTATAAACTTTTGTATCTTGCTCTAAGACAGTGAGTCTCATCATGTCCTTGTCTCTTTGCCTTGAAGTTGTGTTAGATTCAATTAATCAATTCCTTTGTATCTTCTGAAGAGGTAGTGTACCTTGGTGTGCAAGTCCTTTTTGGCAGTGAGCCTTTATATTGTGAGTTAACTCTCACCGTGATTTTTACCTTAGTGGGTTTTCCACATAAATCTAGTGTTCTCATGTGCATGTGTGTTCTTTTCTTCATATTTCTTTATTATTGATCAGGTTAGAAGTAAAATTTCTATATATTTCATTGCTAAGGATTGCTAAATTTGATTAAAGATTCAAATTGCTATAAACTTCTTTATTACTAATATGTTTAAAGGTTTTGATTTGATAAAGAAGGTTGTATTGTGTTGAAAGATTTAAGTTTTGAAAGGGATTAATTTTTGATAAGAATGATTCACCCTCCCCTTAGTCTTCGGGTGTGTTCAAAAATTGGTATCAAAGCCAAGTTCCTCTGAAGAAGCTTAATAATTGCTTGAGGAAAAGATCCAGGATGGCACATGATGGTTCATGCAAGGGTCCTAGGTTTTATGGGACTAATTATGCTTTCTAGAAACTAAGAATGGAAGGCCACCTAAACTCTCTAGGGTTTGGTGTGTGGAAATCAGTCAAGGATGGTTATGTTTCTCCTGCTACTCCTCTAACAAATCTAGCTAAAATTAGGTTATATGAGTGCAATGCCAAGGCTAAAAATGCTCTCTGGTGTGGATTGGATGATTCATAACTTTTGAAGGTGATGAATTGTAGCTCTACTAACGATTTCTGGGGAAAGATTAGTACTATCTATGAAGGTGATACAAGAGTGAAGCAAGCCAAGATGTAAATATTTAAAAGCATATTTGAGACTCTGAGGATGACAGAGGATGAAGATATTGCAAGTTATATGCTTTGGGTACATGATGTTTTTTGAATCATTGGTCTTGGTGGAGAAGTAAAAGAGAATTAAATTGTAAAGAAGGATTTGAGATCTCTCGTAAAATCTTATAGTCATAAATTATCTGCAATAGAAGAGTCCATGGACTTGGATCAATACAATAAAAGCAAGAAGTTGGGTACACAAAGACGGGAAGTTTCGGTTAAAACAAAAAAAAAATGCATGAAACGCGTACACATTTTCAAAAAATGCATACATGTTATGGATTGGGTACCTGAGCCTAAATTTGAATGTGTATGCATTCTGCTTCGAGTACGCAAGCCGCAAACGTGTGCACGTTTCTTAGATGTATTTTTTTTTTTAAATTAGTGATTGTGTATTCATTTTAACTGCAAGTTTTATTTGCGCTAGAGAAGAGGAGACTAGATCACATACGCATTTCAAAGGCCCTGATCGAAGAAAATTTTCACGGACACCTCCTCTCGTTGACACAACTGACCTCGACAACCTCCAGGTTGGTTGAATTATGTCTTTTTTTTCTTTATATCTTGCATTTTTGTTTTGTAATTGGTATTTAGTTTTTGTTTGTTTAGTTTTTTTTTGTTCAATATTTTATAGTTTTTAAATTGCATTTAAAAAACCAAAAACATCAATGAAACAAAGAACATTAAATTATAAATCGAAAACCATAAAAACTAAACCTAAATTGGACACATTTTTAAAACTTAGAAATCAAAACCCTAGAAACCCTAGGTTCCAAAAAACATAGGTCCCTAAAAACTAATTTACCCAAGTTAATCCTTGGGCCTAAACCCTTAAACGTAAACCTAAAACCCTATTTACCCTAAACGTAAACCTAAAACCCTAATAGTTCACATAATTTTAGAAGTATCCAAGGAATTTTACCTAGATTCGGGGCAGTTTTCATTGAGATTGAGATTGAGGCTACGAATAATTCACATTAGGATTTCTTAGTTATTGCTAAACTTCAATGACCAATTTATAAAACATCCTTATCACATTGTGTAGTGTCATAAATTAGGGCTCCTTGGAGGTTTCTTACATTTTTTATTTGACATATAGATATGTTGAAATCATGTCATCAAATCTCTAAATCTAAACCCTAAACCCCAAAGCATTCATTTTGTCATAGGACCTTAAAATGAAATTTGGTTGCCTTAGGCAACTCCACCAAATTTAATTCGCTTAAGCCATGGACCATTTTGTCCTAGGACCTTACTAGACATAGATCCCCTTAAGCCATCCTATCACCCTAAATCGTAAATCGATGTCTTAAGGGGTCCTAATATGACATTTATTAAGGGGATCAAACAAGTTCTCAAAATTTGGTGAATAGAGCTCAAGCTCATCTTTGTTTATTTTGTACATTGCAATTAGGTCACTAGCATATATCTATGTGTCTCTTTGAAAATTTATTCTATTAATTTTTCATTCTTATTTTTAGTATTCTTTGAAAACAATGAATGGGATTATGAATTAATGTTAACTTGTTAAACTTATAATTTCTTCTTAACTACTTTGTCCCACTATAGAGAACTTGTGTCTCTTATAATGAAATTTGAAAATTTAGATAAATCAATTTATGTCCTCAAATTTAATTAAGTTCTATGTCATACTTGATTAATAAATGTATTCACAATTGATATACCTTAGCTCTATAGATATAATCTTGTTGGGAAACAAGAGCTATCTCAATCAACTGTTCCACAAGAAAATGTTGCTCACTAACTTGCAAGTCCATTATTCCAAGGGCCACCCAAACTTCACCCTAAGTTCCCCAAACCCTAAACCTTGAACTCTAAAATCTAAACCCTAAACCCTAAAGCATTCATTTTGTTGTAGGACCTTAAAATGAAATTTGGTTGCCTTAGGCAACTCCACCAAATTTTATTCCCTTAAGCCATGTACCATTTTGTCCTAGGACCTTACTAAAATGTATAGATCCCCTTAAGCCATCCTATCACCCTAAATCATAAATTGATGTCTTAAGGGGTCCTAATATTCAACATTTCTTAAGGGGATCAAACAAGTTCTCAAAATTTGGTGAATAGAGCTCAAGCTCATCTTTGTTTATTTTGTACATTGCAATTAGGTCACTAGCATATATCTATGTGTCCCTTTGAACATGTATTCTATTAATTTTTCATTCTTATCTTTAGTATTCTTTGAAAACAATGAATGGGATTATGAATTAATGTTAACTTGTTAAACTTATAATTTCTTCTTAACTACTTTGTCCCACTATAGAGAACTTGTGTCTCTTATCATGAAATTTGAAAATTTAGATAAATCAATTTGTGTCATCAGATTTTTAAATTAAATTCTATGTCATACTTGATTAATTTACATGTATTCTTGTTTGATATACCTTAGCTCTATAGATATACTCTTGTTGGGAAACAACCACACCTATGAGTAAACTTCCCCTCACCCCAAAAGATAAAGCTCTAGACCCATAAAAACTTAGAAGAATAAATTGCTTATTGATGAATTAGTTAATTAATGATAGGCTTGATATTTATGAGCTCCATTGAGCATCCTTGTCTAACAATAATCCTAATATATAAATAGAATCTAGTATAATTTTTACTTGAATTAAACTACATGGTTTTCATCATTTACCCATTTTGACACTCATTCTTGAGTTGTTCATAACCTAAATTAGCTTGGGGACCTTTCCTTCTCTTTTTCCACCTTTATATATGTAATAGAAGGCACTCTAAACAACCCCTAACCTCATTGTTTAACACCCAATTTGACAAATCAAAGTTATATATCTACACGTGTCTTATTTTTCATTCTTTAGTCCTTTACCTTAATCTTAAGTCTTTACCTTGATGGTGATTTATTTAAAGAAATCTTAATTCCTTACCTTAATCCATGTGGTTTTATTTATTTTTAAATAAATCAATTAATGTATAGATCATCAAATTTGGCTATAGTTTAATTATCAAGTGATATCTAGCCAAAAATAAGTTTATGGGGCCTTCTTTTAGGGGATTCACTTAATAAACCAATGACATAGTGCATGCATTTGAATAGGATTCTAATAAAACCCCCTAATTTCATTTCTACCTTTCATATTAACAACCACACACTAGACTCAATTTAATGTGTGTACATGTTATGGATTTTTAATGTTATGGATTTTTTAATGTTATAAATTGAATGGTCTTTAAATGAAATGTATTTTGAATTTGTGCACATTCAATGTGATTTTTAAATAACTTTCAAATTGTGTGCATTATTTAATTAGTTTGTTGATATATATTTTTTTATTGTTTAACATGCAGTTACCATTTAATTGCTCTCATGGATCCAAAATTTAATTTAGAGGATTTTATGCCTGATCCACAAATTCATCTAGATCCACCACCAAAACAAAACCCCGTGGCTCCAAACTCTCCACCGCGTAACCCCCCACCCCCTGTAGTAGATGAGGATCAATTAAGAGAGAGAATTCGAGCAAACCTTATTGTGATTCAAGCAAATATAGATCTGATAAAAAATGAGCCTAGAATCCCTCCCCATCTTGCATGGTTTGCATCTACAATGCAAACTATTGTCAATTTTGTTCGATCCATTGATGCAGACCTAGATAGGTTCCATCAATGGAGAGAAGAGAGGAGAAAATTCTATGCAAATGGATTGTCCTACAAAGAAATCAATGACCTTAAAATTACCAAACAAGCCATGTGCCAATATTTTATTAACCCCCAAACAAACCAACCAATTCCTCCAACCAAAAAATGAATTTTAATTTAATGGTGTCGACACCCGCAGATAGTTGCACATTTTTGGGATGGATGGTGGATGGTGTTTGATAATCCACCACATGGCAACTGTGAGGTGCCCCTATACTTTTTGAGAAAGTTATGGGCTAAGTTTGAGTTGGGTAGAAAACCCAACTATTTTGATATGAGTTCATTTTAGGGAGTTGGGTGTGGCATGCCCCAACATAGACTAGGAGCATGTGTCGATCCTCAGCGACATGCTCTAATTGCTCCTAATGTTCCTCGTCCTTCTTTTGGTGTTAATGTTGCATTTCAGTAGCAGACCATGTTATCGACATTAGGAGCATTGAGTTCACTTTTAGGACATCTCACTCATCAGACTGCACACGCGGTGACTGAAGTGGCCAATAGAGAACATGGAGGCTCGGGCTATAGGGATACTCAGGCATCCACTTCAGGTAACCCACATGCATCTGGGACGGAGTCATACATGAATTTACTATATGAGGATCATCCTACATAGGCATGTTCATCTTTTGAACTTAAATTCATATAAATAATAACATCAAATTATATATAATATAATATTAATTCAATAAGTTTTTGGTGTAGACACGTGATCACATGATGTCTAAAACTCAATATGATCATTGTGTCTATATGTCAAGTGTTGTAGATATGGGCTCACCTTTTGGACAGTTACTTGAATCAATATATATTAAGTAATTTGTGTGGATATTTCTAATTTTTAATTTGAATTTGTACACATGTGTGAATTGATATAATATAATATTCTATCTAGATACAGGGAGGTCATACAATACCTAGTACTAACCAACCACAAGTTATGGTGAGCGCTCTTGAGACATCATCAGCTCAAGTGTGTTCTTTCAAAATTTTGTTAAGTTTAAATTAAATACACATCATAGATCAAATTTAATTTGTTCATTTACATACACATGTGTGAATGATCTATACAAACTGTTGTACATCTATACATGCAGGGATTTCATTAGATACCCATGGCGGGCACACCTGAGACATCATCAACATTTATGCATGGGAAATCTCAGGTGCGTGATCATGAGGTCATATCATTTGAGGTTGTAAACTTTACTAAATCTCCTATACAATTTTTACTAACCTTATATATATATATATATAATTAAATTTATTTTTATCTATAAGTATATTTTCAAGTTTAAATATGTTTAATTATATCAAAATTTCTAAATAACTTTAAATCTAATTTCAAGTTTCTTGTACTCTTTTCTAGCATGATGTGGGTACATCTAGTCGACATGGAACAAAGAGGAGACTTGATATGACTGATTAGCCTAATAGCTAGATGGTTTTAAATTTTATGGACTATCTATCTCTAGTTTTATTTTGAATATGTTATTATCATATTTGTGTTTATTTATATCAGTTGACTTTAATACATGATGATTATATATGTAGTCAATTATGATCGCGTTATGTTTATTTTGATGATTATATGCACTCATGTATGTATAGATATAAATTATCTAATTTTCAAGTAATACATGCACTATATAAATTCTTATCTAGAATCAAATTTCATATATATAATTTAACACATGGTTAGGTGACAAATTGAAACATTCCTTAAATAGTTTAGATAATATGTACATAATAAATTAAGTACAGGTAATTTTAACTATTTTCCAATTCTAGCAAATATTTTTATCAATAAACAAAAATCTATCTCCTTGTATGTATAAAATGTATAATCTATACAAGTGAACAATTATATACAATGTGGTAAATACAAGACATGAAATGTATAATCTATAAAATTGAAACAAGATATTTAAATAGTGACTAATAAGCTCATTGAAGTTCATACATCAAACAAACATATATAATGTATATTGATGTTTAATACAACTATATAACATGAAGAAACATATATGTGCATGTAAATACAATTAAAGCTTATCAACTTTTACGTGAAGACCAAAAATTGATATTTACATAGTCTCTTGATAAAATATTTTTTTCAGTGACAATCACATGGTAGACCGACTTGATGAGAACCTACAAAAATAATTAATGTAAGTAAACTAACTATAATTTTTATGAGTCATTTAAGTAAAAAATTCATGCAAGAAAAGAATAATATATAGTAAATTCCATTAAAATTCAAATGATTTTTTCCATAGGATGGATTAAGGGGACCTAAGAGGATATATAGCTTAAGGAGGGTCTTAAGAGAATAACTTAAGTGGAGTTAAGAGGATGGCAAGTTAAGAGGATGCATGTCATGAACCCTAGGGGCTTAACGGGTCCTAAGAGGATGGCTTAAGGGGAATTATGAGAGTGACTTAAGGGATGCAAGATTGTGGATTAAGGGTATGTAAGAGGATATGACTTAAGGGTCCTTTAAGAGGATGGCTTAAGGGGATGCAAGAGGGTGGATTAAGGGGAGTTGATAAATGATGAAGGGATGTAAGAGGGTGGATTAAGGGGAGTTGATATAATGGCTTAAAGGGATGTAAGAGAGTGGATTAAGGGGATGCAAGAGGGTGGATTAAGGGGAGTTGATAGAATGACTTGAAGGGATGTAAGAGGGTGGATTAAGGGGAGTTGATAGAATGACTTAAAGGGATGTAAGAGAGTGGATTAAGGGGATGCAAGAGGGTGGATTAAGAGGAGTTGATAGAATGACTTGAAGGGATGTAAGAGGGTGGATTAAGGGGAGTTGATAGAATGACTTAAAGGGATGTAAGAGAGTGGATTAAGGGGATGCAAGAGGGTGGATTAAGGGGATTTGATAGAATGACTTAAAGGGATGTAAGAGAGTGGATTAAGGGGATGCAAGAGGGTGGATTAAGGGGAGTTGATATAATGACTTGAAGGGATGTAAGAGGGTGGATTAAGGGGAGTTGATAGAATGACTTAAAGAGATGTAAGATAGTGGATTAAGGGGATGCATGTCATGAACCTTACGATATGGCTTAACAGGCCCTAAGAGGATGGCTTAAGGGGAATTATGAGAGTGACTTAAGGGATGCAAGATTGTGGATTAAGGAGAGTTGAGAGAATGAATTTAAACCCTAAACCCTAAACCATATGACCTAAATCCTATGAGATGAACCCTAAACCCTTAAAACCCATATAGATTTGTTATTCTAAGCATCTCATTAACCCTAGAAACCGTAAACCCTAAACCATTAACCCATATAGATTTGTTATTCTAAGCATCTCATGAACTCTAGACCCTTAAAACCAATATATATTTGTTATTCTAAGCATGTCATGAACCCTACAAACCCTAAACCCTAAACCATATGACCTAGAGACTAGGAGATGAACCCTAAACCATTAACCCATATAGATTTGTTATTATAAGCATCTCATGAACCCTAAACCCTTAAAACCCATATAGATTTGTTATTCTAAGCATCTCATGAACCCTACAAACCATAAATAATAAACCATATGACCTAGAGACTGGGAGATGAACCCTAAACCATTAGCCCATATAGATTTGTTATTATAAGCATCTCATGAACCCTAAACCCTTAAAACCCATATAGATTTGTTATTCTAAGCATCTCATGAACCCTACAAACCCTAGACCCTAAACCATATGACCTAGATACTGGGAGATGAACCCTAAACCATTAACCCATATAGATTTGTTATTCTAAGCATCTCATGAACCCTAGAGAGACTTAAGGGGATGCAAGTGGATGGATTAAGGGTAGATATACGAGGATATGGATCAAGGGTAGATATACGAGGATATGGATTAAGGGGTCCTAAGAGGATAGCTTAAGGGGTGTTGAGAGAGTGACTATAGGGGATGCAAGTGGATGGATTAAGGGTAGACATATGAGGATATGGATTAAGAGGTCCTAAGAGGATAGCTTAAGGGGTGTTGAGAGAGTGACTTAAGGGGATGCAGATGGATGGATTAAGGGTAGATATATGAGGATATGGATTAAGAGGTCCTAAGAGGATCACTTAAGGGGTGTTGAGAGAGTGACTTAAGGGGATGCAGGTGGATGGATTAAGGGTAGATATACGAGGATATGGATTAAGGGGTCCTAAGAGGATAGCTTAAGGGGTGTTGAGAGAGTGACTTAATGGGATGCAAGTGGATGGATTAAGGGTAGATATACGAGGATATGGATTAAGGGGTCCTAAGAGGATAGCTTAAGGGGTGTTGAGAGAGTGACTTAAGGGGATACAAGTGGATGGATTAAGGGTAGATATACGAGGATATGGATTAAGGGGTCCTAATAGAATGGCTTAAGGGGAATTAATAGAGAGATTTAAGGGGATGCAAGAGGATGGATTAGTGGTACATAAGAGGATGGATTAAGGGGTTTTAAGAGAATGGCTTAAGGGGATATGAAATCAATTATAAACTTTTTATAAAATGATAATGAATTAAATTTAGTTTTATATTTATACTATCAATTAAATGTATCTAGAACTATATATATAGTTACCTGTCTCTAGATTCGAATTCCATTGTAATTATAGACATCTAATTTGACCACTTCCATATGATCAAAGATGTCTCCTTATTCATCCAGTTGCTTATCCCCTCTGTTAATATTAATTAAATCATTTGTTTAATTAATACCTTGCATCTTACATAGGGTTCATAAAGTATTTAATTTAATAAATAATTTACCCCTCTTTCTCCTCTAAATTAAATAAATACACTATTTTATTTAATTTAGTCATATTACCTTTTTGGAATTTAAATTCATTTTTTAATTCCTCTTTTTCTCTCTCATTGTCACATCCTCCAACTTTTGCAAGTTGGTCTCTAATCCATCTTAACTCCTTCATTTTCTTCTAATTAACTATGGTTAGCATATGCACACCCCTAATCATCATTAGGGTCACATCCTCCATAATCTCCCACTTGCTTCTAATAAGTCATTAGTCCATCTAATTAAGTACTTGCACAACCTTAATCATATGGTTAGACCAACCTAATCCTCTTCCCATTTATGGCATGTGTCCTTAGTCAACCTTATTAAAGGCTTTCTCCTTTTGGGCAAGGCACTCCACTTCCCCATGTGAATTTTTAATTCACTTTTTAATCCCCCAATGCACTCAAAAGGAATTTTTAATTCCTTCACTTCTTCCCACATGTCCTCTCTTTATTTTTTATTCTTTCCACTCTCCCCATAAGGATATTTGAGGAATTTTTAATTCCTCACATGTCCTCTCACCCACATGGGACAAGGACATCCTTTATGAGGATATCTTGACCAAATCCCTATGGTCCTTTGAAGTACATCCATGTCATGTACTTCTCTTACACCTCATGTCCACCTCATCTTTCTTAAGCCTCTCCCCTTGCCATATGTCAAGATGTGAGGGCTTGTGAGTTCTCAACTCACCATAGCCCTACATCTTGGCCATGTTGGGATCAATCTCAACCGTCCATTTCTTCTAGGAATTCTCAAAATTCCTATAAATACCCCCTCTTTTCTCTCATTTGAGGAGAGATCATTTTGCTAGCCAAACTCTTGCAATTTTGTTTCTCAATCTACACTTAGCCATTTGCATCCCCTTTTTTCCAACTATCTTGCATCTCAAACTTCACATCTTGCATCTACTTGCCATCAAGGAGCATACATCTCATCTACAATCGAAGGGCCAACCAAAGAACAACTCGGCAAGGTAAAAGGTTCCATTTTTATGTTGTTAAGTTCATCATTTGCCCAATTTTGAAGTGTAGGGTGTTTTTAGTTGTTATTTGCACTCTCTTTAGTTTCTTGCTCATCTTTTAACGATTATATTCCCCTATCACAGTAATATATGTATCTCCTTTCTTTTTTGTAAAGCATCTAGTTTTGGGAGACCTAAAACAAAAAATGATATAAAACTTTAATTAGGAAATGACTATTAAAGACAAATATATATATCAATTAAATATATATACAACTACATACTTACCAATATTTATTTACTTTGTTGTACCATCTGCATCCTCTCTTTTTTGTAATGCATCTATGATTGTCTCATGATCATCCATTGAAAGTGTCCATAAAACTTTATTAGCAGGCCTCCCTTGATATCTAACTAGTTTTATATCGGTTGCCAAAATCAAATGTGAATAATGTATAATCTTCTTGTCTTTCATAATCTTCAAATGTAGGCAAGCCATTCTTTCTCATCAAATATTTTTGAAGCTAGGTGCCAACAACAACCACTGAACCAATTAGATACTCAAAGTTTTCATCATCCACTCTAGGATGTACCAACTTATGTTTTCTCTGAACACATCTAGCCAACCAGTACTCGGTCTCCTCTTCATTCCCCTTAGGTGCAACAACAACATACACATGTCCTACAAAAATAAATAAAAAATTCAATAAAGAGTGACTTATATTTAATTCGCATATATTAGACATATACATATAAAATTCAACTCAATAAATAGTGTACCTCCTTGTACAAGATCCGAAACACGATCATAATCATCTGAGGCGAACACTTGACTATCTTCAATTTTCGTATGTGTTGAACATGTGTCGATGTAGGTGTTAAGGCTCTTTTTTTCCATTATTCGACCCATTCTGTATTTCCACATGCCTCCCAATCACCTGCAATACAAAATTGAAAAAATCATGCCAACTCCCTTGTCCATATTGTCCATGTGTTTGCATTTGAACTCTTAAATGAATGTCATTTTGCAGATCCATTAATTGTTTCACAATCTTGAAGAGAAAAAATATAATTTTCTTCAACTAACCAAAAGAAGCGTCAAATTATTGAGCTCTCACTTGTTCTTGTAGATAATTTGGTATTGCACCAATCTACAATTGCATGTGCATCTCTAAATTTCGTAGCATCCTAAAATTTTAGTTGCTTTCTAGCAAGAGCTCTTTTCACACATGCACCTGCTCCATTGTGTTCTCCCTTACCATGACCAGCTTCAAAAATAATCCATGTGTTGGATATTATTTTCTTTATGAATTCTACATAACCAATAAAACATTCTAGCATTTTTAAATTGACCCGTGCAATTATCCAACCATATGAGATGTTCTAGCATTTGAATTCCTCTCTCTTTTAAATTTTTATAAAATATATCAAAACAATATTGAACAAACTCATATGAATGTAATCGATTATCACTTACATAAAAATGGTACTCTCTTACAAAAATTCTATTATATTTTGTACTATCATCTGCATGTCTATAAACAATGTGAACAAATACAACTACTTGCACTGAATTATAATACTGTGATTGAATTTCTTCTTGTGGAGCAAGAGTATAATTTTTAACAAAATCGACAACTGAAAATATAGTTCCAAGTGGGAATGTGTTTTTACATAAACAAAATTGATTATCAAGCCAATGAGCATACTAAGAGTGTTGAACATATTTAGGCACAATATTATCTTTAAATTCATTAATAAATGCATGCACACTAAATTTTTCCACAATTAGCTCACAATGTTTTCCAAATTTTCCATCTTTTAAAGAATATTCAACATTTTTAAATTTGTTTACATCCACTAATTGTTGTCCAAATTCATCTAAACTAATTTCATGCATACATTCTCCTAATAATGAAAAGTTACCACATCTATCACATTCTCCAGAAATACATGCTTTTAAATAAAATAAGTTTCCATTAGAGGGTTCACAAAACAAACCTGCAATCAAATCTTTGAGTCTTTCAGGTGGCATATGAATACCACAAATGTCCTGCATAATTTGGTTAGCATGCAAAGTGCATCGTATATATTGAAAACTATCATAATAATAACAAAATTGTGCATGGGTCTTACAACAACAAGAGATTCATTGCTTATTAATTCTAACATACCAAGGTTTACACTTTTTGAATGATCTTTGACTTATATTAATATTCAATGGTAAGATTGAAGCATCTAAATTTTTTTTATATAATTCAGTTTGAGTCATATCTAAGAGATGTTTTGGATGAGGTTCACGAATTTTGGAACCCACCCTTAATTTTAAGACATCTCTAATGTCAGGTGATACTCTTGTATTATCATGCCAAAAAAAATTGATTAAAGATTTAATTTCATTAGTTAATTTCATGTTTGATCTTGGGAGTCTTTTGATCGACTTTTCTTACCTATAAAATAAATAGCATTAGCAAAACTAGATATGACTTGTTCTACTGAATCATCTTTCTTTTTTTATTTTACAAAAACACCTAATTTTTTCATCATTATTCTCATTTTCGACATTATCAGCAATTGCACCATGAGTTGACATTGGAATCCTAATTTCTTTCTATAAAAAAAAAAATATATATTCTATTTCCATAAGTTCTAATTTTCCTCCAAGAAACTTTACCACGAAGTTTATCTAGCACATCTCTTTCAATTGTAAAAAAAACATTTTCAGGTTCATCCATACAAGGGGTTTCATTTTCATTCACACAACCTGGGGTTTCATTTTCATTTTCAAATATAAAAGGTATTTCATTCGCATTTTCATCAGTATGAGGGATTTCATTCTCATTTGCATTCTCATAAGATATAATTTCATCATTTTTTTGTTTTTGCATTGATTCAACCCTAGAATTATTGATATCATTAATGGTGTATCTAGCTTCATCTAAACAAGCAATACCAATATTATCAAAACTTGGGTTTGAACACATACCTGGATGGATTGTATGAATAGGTGCATTTTCCATATCATTGGGAGGTGGATTTGAAGACATACCCAAAGTTGTTTGCATAGGTACTATTTCCACATCATTCAAAGTTGAAGTTGAAGGCATAGTTGGGTTTGTCTCCATAATTGCATTTTCTTCCATATTCACCATCTCCACATTTGCATCATCTACATCCATTTCATCATTCATGGCTTCCTCTTCAAAATTCTTGGAACTAGATGCTTGCAAATTTTTTATTTGACAAATCCTTTCTCTTCTATCGCTTTGTTTTTTTTCCTCCATATCTCTATTTGCTTAAATTTCTTCGGGTGTCATTAACTTTCTACATCTTTTTATTTGTCTTTGCTTATCACCCATGGTTACCAAACCCTTTTTGATGACAAAAAAAATGATTCAAATACAACCTATTTTCAAATCGCTATCTCCTTCAAATATTCAAATAAAACTATGTAGTATGAAGATCCTTTTTCTTTAAACTCTGAAGTACAAAAACATCATGAATGCATCCAAAAATTCTCTTTTTCCAAATCTTCTCGTAAAAAGTTCTTTTACTTGATTCCACTTCAAAAAATTCAACTTGCACTTTGTCTCTTCCAACAATTTGAATAGAATATGCCCTGCACAAGACAAATTTGAAATTAAAAACGCAAAAAATGGCGCTTTCAGTCCATATTGCAGAAAAGGAATGTTGCAGAAAAAACGTGTTTTATCAGTATTTACCAAATTAGGAAAAAATGGCTATATAAGAAATGCGTACGCATTACCTTTACCCAACGGGTAATTAGATAACGCATATGCGTTATGAAACATGTATGTGTTTCATTTAAATAACGAGTACGCATTTTAGTAACGCGTACACGTTTTTTAAAAATTGAATTCCCAACCCACATGCAACCTTGGTTTTAGGCTTGGGAAAGGCTTGGAAATCCGAGCCTTAGCCTTTGACCTGCAACTAAAAAACTAAGGCAGATTGAAGAAGAATGTCCAACTTTGGCAATATGGCTGATGGACTTTTTTCTAAATCAATCTATAAAATTAAAACCCATTAGAGAACATGATTTATACTTTCCAAATATATAATTTTTATTAAGATTGGATTATGTTTGCTATTTTTTAATTAATTTCTAAGAAAACTAGTCCTTAAACTTGAAATATCAAGCTTTTTTTGTTTTTTAATAACTTTTTTTTGGTTAAGTTTCTTGTAAAAAAAATTATATGGAATCAAACTTCAGACAATTCTCTACACAATGAAAAAAAATAAAAATAAAAAAATGTTTAGTTTAGGTCCAATTATGTTGTTTGTACACGTTGATTTTTAAAAACAACAATTAAGGCCAATAAAAATTCAATAAAACAAATATGTTCAACAAAAAATTTAAAAAAAAATCCACATAAATCTTCATGTTGTTAGCTCTTTTTTCCCAAAAGTAATTAGCAAAATACTTTTATTTGGGTCAAAAAGTGGTGTCAGTACATGTGCTTGGTATGGTAAAAAAAATGGACTTTTAAAAAGTGGTTTTTATAGATCCCTATCAAAATTTAATTTCTATAATCTAGGTATTTGAATAATTTACATATTTGGAAACTAGATTCAAAATGATAAATTTCATATTACTAACTTTTTTTAAGATTCATTGTGTAAGTGCCTCAAATTTTCAGTCCAAGCATGACAATTTCTAAAAAACAGCAAAAACATTTCCACTTTTTGAGCTTTTTGTGTACCCAACTTCTTGCATTAGCCCAATACTCAGTCGATGAAATGTTTGGTTCTCTTATTGCCTTTGAAATGAGATATTTTTATCAAGATGTTCCAAATAAGGAAGATGCATTCAAAGCTAACAAAAATATTGAAGATGAATTTGTTCATCAAAATGATGACTTTTATGAGGTTGAAGAAAACTTTGTAAGAAGATTGAAGAAAGGAAATGTCAAGTACAAAGGTCAATTACCTTTCAAATGTTTTAATTGTGGAAGGATTGGTCACTTTGCATCTAAACTCCCCTATAAATAATCTGGCAAGGGTAACAAAAGAGATAAGGTTAAAAATGGTCTTTATTCGAAAGAGAGCAGTGGCTCTTCTGAAGATGAGGAGAATGATCCAAATGATGAAACCCTCTTTATGGCATTCAATCCTGATAACAAAAAATGCAATGTTTAAAAATGTAAGGAGTCCAGCTCCTTGAGTGATGAAGACATGTTTTTTTTTAATCCGGATCTAGAATCAATGGAACCTGAAGCTTAAGAATTCAATTTAGATGATTGGGTAATACATTTTGAAGGAAAAATTTGGTCTTCTTTGGAAGACCTAAATGAAGCAAGGACACTAAATCAGAAATATGAGAGATTTCTTGAAAAATAAAAGGAAGAAACTGACAAGCTGAAAGTTGAAGTAGAACGTGGTAAAGAATGTGAAATCAAACTAAAAAAGGAAGAAGGTATGCTCAATTATTAAAAGGAAAAGGTTGAAGAAGACAAGAAAATTGAAGATTGCTTGAATGTCAATATCAATAACAAAATAGTTGAATGCTTAAAACTTGATCAAGAAATTTTCACTTTGAGGAATACCCTAAAAAGAGAAAAGGAACAGATTGACAAAGGGGAAAAGTCTAGTCCATATAGCTCCAAATCAGATGGAAGGTATAAGACAAAGGAACATAAAGTTTGCACTGAAGATTCCAAGAAGAATACCTACAGAGATGCAAAGAATGATCAAGATGGAAAGAAAGAAGATGGATTTATCCCTATCTGGAAACAAAAAGGTTTCAAAAGTCCACCTACAAGGCAGCATGCTCCTACTAGGTTCAATCAAAATTTTCAGGGTTACTATTTTTCTTGTGATAAATTTGGACATGTCTATTGATTGTAGAGCTAGATAAGGAAGGAATGATAGCATGAGTAGAAGACCCTTTGTGCCTCAAAGAAACAGTGCTATTTCATTTCATGGATATTTCTATGCTTCCAACAATTTTGGTCATAAAGCTATGGAGTGTAGATCTAAGACGAAGAGGAAAAAGTTTGTTTCAAAGCACAATATTGTGTGCTACAAATGCAATAGGATGGGACACAAGGAAAACCATTGTAGTAGTGGTTTTGCGAAGCCACCTATTCATAATAAAAAAGGGATGAAACACTCAATTAAAAAAAGAAGGGAAATGAAAATGTTTGGAAGGAAGACCATAAGAGGAAGGATGATTCTAAGATAAATTGAGATAGAGCATTATCTAAGGGGGAGATTTCACTTGCAGAACCTTTTAGCCCCCTTGAAAATGACAAAGTGTTGAAGAATTCAACATGAAAGAAGAATTGAATTAAATCAGTTGATGTGCAGATTTGTTGTGTATAAATGGAACTTTATTAAATATTTTGGTGGAGGTAGAAGGTGTGTGGAGGTTGGCACACTTGTTTTGATTAATTTCATTCCAATTTGGTGTATTGCATATAAAGATAAGCTTCAGAAGTTTTTGAATGTAGTATACTCTTTGGCAGAGTCATGGTATTTTGGTTTGCACCTCTCCACAGAAAAAGGTGTTGTCTTATGGTCTAGAAGATAATTTGGAAAAGATGTGAAGGTGTTGTATCTATTTTATCAAGTCTTTACACCTTCTAATGTAACAATGGTAAGTAATAGTGTGTCTGTGCCCTAGAAAATTAAAATGATGATGAAGGCTTGTTGGAATGTTTTGCATTCCTCAAGAAATAATGTCTTGTCCATACACTCTTGTGGACATATTTTATTGCATTAAATACATGCTAATTTGTTGCATTATATTTTTTGGGGGTCCATAAGTATGTTGAGAAAATGTGTCTCAATCTTGCAATTACATAAGGTATTGTTCAATCGATGATGACAAGGGGGTGTGGGGTGAATCCCCCCCCCCCCACGAGGGGTCTGGGGGGATCATCCCCTTGAATGGGGTCCAAGGGAAACACACCCTGGCGGTGGCTCGGGGACAACACCCCCAAAAGGAAAATTTTATTTATATTTTATTATTGTAAATCTAGACCGTTCATCATTATGTCTTATATCCGATGGATGATATTTAATTAGCTTGATTTTCCCCATAATTCAACCCTATCCTATGAGGGAATTGTATTATAGTTGTGTATTGTGATGTATTCTAAGATTCTGATAGTGGTTGTGTTGCCTTTGGATCTCTGAGTGGTGATACTCCTATTAGAAGCTTGCTTTGCAAGTACATTGTAATATTTTTGATTGCTGAATAATATATTGGGCGGCTTTTGGAGTGTGGGGTTTTTCTCTCAAAAGGTTTTTCCCCACGTAAATCATTGTGTTGTGTTATGCATGATATTTTTGTTTATTTCTATTTAAGTTTTTGTAACAGTTAAATATCTGTAAAAATTTTGCATTATTCTGCTCTCAAGATTAGTTTAGGAAGTTGTTCTGCTACCTTAGCGTCCTTACAAAGTACAATTTCAAATGGTAGTGTGCTATAGATAGTTTTAGATGCCTATCTAATCTTCAAAACATATCTTTGGGTGCTTTTGTGAGGGAATAACACATCACACCTTAACTCGAACCTAAATCCTCATATACATGCCACACCATGCTTCCACAAACATAGAAGCATATCCACAATTAGTGTAAACACCCAAGGTTAGTCAAACCTATGTTAACACCATTGAACAATTAAGTACATGCTTCCTCAAATCCACATACGACTCATGGACCACATACAACACTTAACCACAACTTGGAATATTCCATCAATGCCCTAAAATCCAAAAAATCCTTTGCAACATCGTACACTTGAAGAACATAATGATTATGTACAACTAGTTAACCTTCCACATACTACAACTAATAAATCCAACCTTTTGGAGCACCAAAACTCAAAAAACTCAAACTGGAGATAGATATGAGCAATGTAAGCACGCCCTCAAATATGCAAGACTAGATACCACATTGTAGAGAAATGCAAAGCAAAACAATTTCTCCCAGACAACATTGCTTTCACAGTTCACACACTGGTGAACTCAAATTTCTCTGTACAATGATCTAGGATAAAAAAAACTCTAGATATAACACCTTTGAACACCTTTGATCAACATATCACAACCACATAAGCATATCTTCAATACAGAAGAAATGTAGAGTAAAAACTAGAACACTACTCTGCTACATTAAACACTCTTTACCACACTGTCTCCCTTTTCTTCAAATTTTCTCAAAAGCACTTAGAAACCAAGCACCACAAACATCATCTCATCATATGCAATAATTTATCATCACCACCAAACCAATTGAACTATTTAAATTAACCCACACACATGCTTATCAAGGCAACACTACATGTTGACACCAGTGAGACTAATAATGACAACATAATGCAACAAATCAAAGCATCTCTAAGATTGACATCAATGCAACAACATATATTTTTTGACATCAATGAAAAAAAAAAATACATAGACTTCCAACAATCTCCCACTTTGTCATTGATGGAAACACTTGATATGAAAAACCACCAACGAAAAAAGTAACAACTTTGACTACCAACACATGTTGCACAACAGTGCACACTACTCCCCCTTACATAAGAAACTATCATTTCCAACACTTTCTCTTTCTCACTCTTACTTCATAAGGTTTTTTAGTTAAATCTCCCCCCTTTGACATCAATGGAAAAGGGAAACATCTCCTTTGAGATCAATCACACATGTATCTATTCTAAAACTTCCTTTTCTTCTATTGCACTCTTTTTTCTTCACAACTCTGCACACCTATACATTCCACTTCTCTGCACACTCCCCCTTAGGATTGCACAACATACTATTGTTACAAGTATGAGCAGATTGGTGTTGTCATTGATTTCAACAAGCTTGTGTTTCTATCATTAATGAGTAGAATATTGTTGCAAGAGTATGTTGGTGTTATCCATGCTTTGATTAGTTGCATTATATTGTCATTAGTAAGCTACTAATTTCAACCTATAGTTTTGCTTTGATAAACTTTTGTCTATGGATATATGGTTGAGTTTATATGTTGTAGTTGGCTTGGTGGTGATGAGGAAGTAATGAAGGTGATGAGGATGTGCTTTTGATGCTTGGTTTCCAAGTTATTTTGAGAAAAAATGATAAAAAGAGGAAATAGTGTGTTGTAATGTTGTTTTGGGTTACAAAGTAGTGTTTAAGTGTTTCTCTCCATTTTTTCTAGGTTAAAGATATTCCTATGTGTTTCAGATATGTTGGTCAAATATGTTCATAGATGTAGTATTCAGAATTTTTTTTGTTGAATCGTTGTGTAGAAGAAGTTGTATTCACCAGTGTGTGAACAGTGTATTGCAAAGGTGTCTAGGAGAAATGTTTTTCCTCCACATTTCTCCACAATTTGGTTTTAGGTCTTGTAGATTTGAAGGTGTGTTGATCATTTTAGTATCTTTCTTCATTCAAATTTGTTTGAGGTTTGGTGCTTTGGAAGTCAGTTTCTTAAGTTATAGAGTATGGCATAATTGTCTAAGTGTACTAAGTGTGTGCATTCTTCAAGTGAAAAGTGTTGTGAAGGAGTTTGTTGGATTTCAATGTGTTTATAGAATATTCCAGATTGTGTTCAGGTGACCTTTTTTGTTCACAAGTTGTTGAATCAAAGGAAGTTTGTGCTTAAAATTTTAACGGTGTTTACATAGGTAATGATTGACATTGATGTTTACACTAATTCAGATGGATATTTATTGTTTGTAGAAGCATGTTATAGTCATTGTTATAGTTTTGGGTCCCAGATAAGGAGATGTGTGGTCTTCCTTCACTTCTATCTACCACAAAATTTCTTTGGTTCTGACCTAATTTGAATTTGCACAATTGAGGTGCATAGCCAACCTTGGAGAATGTTTTCAAGGTTGAGGATGATATAAATATAAGTTGAGTTTTTGAGGGATGTGAAGATAGATAAGTATGATGTGAATGATGTGAATTGTAGAGTGTTAGAGTGTGAATTTCAGAAGTGAAGTGCAAGCTTTCATGTGTTAGATTATTGGATGTAGTGAGAAAAAGGTGTCTACAATTCCTCAGTTAAGTTGCAAAGGTGTTGGTGATATTGTGGTGGATTTCTTTGTGTAACATTCTTCTTTATCTTCTTTTCTATTCTAGTAGTGAGCCTCTAGCAGTGAGCCTTTCTTTCTTTGGGTAGCAATCCCTTCAACAACGAGCCCTTTGTATTTGGTGTTGATATTAATTTATATTGTGAGCTAATCCTCACCATGGTTTTTCCCATCTTGGGTTTTCCACATAAATATGGTGTTCTCTTGTCAATGGTGTTGATTTGATTCAAATTTTTTTATTTACTTTTCAAGCTAAATCATTATAAAATATTAAGGGTTAATTGTATTAATGTGGATCTGAATATGTATGAGGGTTTTGAAGTTTTAAGGTACAACTGATTCACCCCCCTCTTAGTTGTCTTATGCATTCAACAATTGGTATCAAAGCAAGGTTTCTTGGAAGAAATCTTAACCGCTTGAGGTAGATCTGAGATGGCGCAAAAGAAAGAGATCCATGTGTTTGATGGAACAAATTATGCGTTTTGAAAGACAAGGATGGAAGTTTATCTGGTTTATCTTGAAGTTGATGTCTAGAAGTCTGGTAAGAATGGATACATTGAACCTACAAATGGTCGAAGTATTGTTGATGAGATCAAATCTTATGAAAGTAATGGTAAAGAAAGGTATGCTCTCTTAAATAGTCTTACTAATTCTAAATTAGTGAAATTGTTGATTCTGAAAACTACTAAAGCAATTTAGGAAAAGTTAGAAAGAATTTATGAAGGAGATGATAAGGTCAAAGAAGCAAAGATGCAGAATCTGAAGATCATTTTTGATAACCTATGAATGTCTGAAGATGAAAATGTTACAAGCTATATGAAAAGGGTAGATGAAGTTGTCAACTCCATCAAAGGTCTTGGTGGTGAACTCAAAGAACCAAAAGTGGTAAAGAAAATTCTTAGAACTCTTCCTAAATCTTAAAGTCATAAAGTGTCTACTATTGAAGAATTTGTAAATTTGAATAAATATACCAGAGATCAGTTGTATGGTTCCTTAACTACTTTTGAGATGAGATAATTTGGTAAAAATATGGTCCAAAAAATGAGACTACTTTTAAGGTTGGAAAATAAGAGGAGATCAAGGAATCAGATCAGGAGGATCTTGATGATATAGAAGCTAACTTTATAAGGAGAATGAAGAAGGGTATTGGTAAGTACAATGGTAAGTTGCCTTTTAAATGTTTCAATTGTGGAAAGATATGTCACTATGCTTCAAGATGTCCAAACATAGCCTTGAATAACAAAAAAAAAGAAAAAAAAGAAAAGATGATTAAGAAAATTTATTATGTTAGAGAAGATGCAAGTATTTCTAATGATGAATCTGATTATGGAGATGAAGATGATGAATGCTTGTTCATGGATTTAAAATATGAATCTGTTTCTACTTGCTTTGAGAGATGTGTGAAGCAAAGAACTCTAGAGACAAAGGATAAGACTGAAGGTACTTTGGTATCTACTTTTCATGCTAGATAGGAGAAGACCTACTGGATCATTAACAGTGGATGCTCTAATCATATGATCGATGACAAGATTAAGTTTGGTAAACTTGAAAAATATGGAGGATGTGTTAGATTTGGTGATGATGCATCTGCTAAGATATGTGGAAAAGGTTCTCTCAATTTTGATGACAAGCATAATACTAATGATGTTTACTATGTTAAGGTTTTAAGGAATAACCTCTCGAGTGTTGGATAAATGTGCTACAAAGGATACACTCTTATGTTTCAGGATGATGGATGTGAGATAAAAAAAGGATTTGGAATTGTGGTTGTTGTTGGAAGAAGGACATATGGAAATATTTATCATCTTAAGGGTGCTAATGGTCATTGATTTATGACTCAGATTAATGAAAGCTAGTTATGGAACAAGAGGATGTGTCACATCAATTTTGATAACTTAGTGATAATTAGTTCAATTCAATTTGTAAGAGATCTTCCAAAGATTACAAATCCTATCAATGTTGTCTATAAAGAATGTCAAATTGGAAAGAAATCAAGAAGAAGCTTCAAATTCAAAGAAAAATCTACTACCAAACTATTAGAATTAGTGCATACAGATCTTTATGGCCCTACAAGAGTAAGAAGTCTTCAAGGTGACATGTATTTCATGCTATTAATTGATTATTATTATAGAATTACATGGGTTACTTTTCTCAAAGAAAAATCAGAAGATCTAGACAAGTTTAAAGCATTCAAAGTTATGGTTGAGAATGAAATGGATATTAAAAATAAAATGCTTGAGGTCTGACAAAGGTGGAGAGTTCACCTCTAGTGAGTTTCACATCTTTTGTGAAGTTCATTGCATAAAGAGGAACTTGTCTACCCCTAGGACTCCTCAACAACATGGAGTAGTTGAAAGAAAGAATAGGACTATTCAAGAAGTTGCAAGGACAATGATGAAAGAGGAAAATATACTAGAAGTCAACTGGAGAGAAGCAATTCATACTATTGTTTATATACTTAACAAAGTTCAAGAAAGAGAAAATAGTACAAAGACTCCTTATGAGCTATGGTATGGAAGGATTCCTATTGTCAAGCACTTCAGAGTGTTTGGAAGAAAATGCTATATTAGAAGAGATGAAGATAACTTAGAAAAGTTTGATGCAAGGTCTGATGAAGGTATTTTCCTTGGATACTCTACTAGAAGAAAAGCTTACCGATGCTACAACAAGAGATTGAGAAAGATTGTTGAAAGTGCAAGTGCCAAAGTTAATGAAGATTTACAAAAGAATTTAGTGATGATAGATGGATATGAATCAGATGAGTCTTTTTGCAGAGAAGAAGAAAAAGAAAGAGAAGTGAAGATTGAAGAGGAGGAAGCTCTAGAAAGACTCCTAAAACCCCTAAGTATGTGCAGAAGAATCATTCTGAAGATCAGATCATTGGAGATAAAAACAAAGTTGTATTGACAAGAAGGAAAGCTACTAAATAACAGGTAAATCTATATTTAATTTTTGATGTTGAACCTGTAGTGTAGGAAAATGCATACCCTTGCATTTTCACACTTGTTTGGGCCCCGCCTTGCTTATCCCTATTTATGTCTTAATTGGTCCTATTTTGCATCCACAAGCCTAATAAATTATATCTTTTTATGGCTAATCCTAACAAACATCAAAGGATAAATGATAATTTACTAATTTTGGTTGTATGTCCTTGAATTTTGGTACTGGGACTAAGACGCAACCTAGGGAATATTTTTCCCAAAGGTCTTGGGACCTTGTTTTCAAATGTGCCTTAGATGGCACCCTTTTTGGAGTCTGTGCCCCGAGTTTCAAACCTCGGGACTAAGATGCCACCTAGGGCGTCTTAGTCCCCCTCAGGTTATTTTTTAAGATTTAATTTCAAATCCTTGTGAGATTTAGCCTCCTTTAATTAATGAATTCATATTTTGGCTTGTTGTGGTGTAATTTTGAGATATTAAGTATGGATAAGTATAAATACAAGGTTGATTCACTCATTTTCACCTAAGACTTTTGTGAGAGAATTCATAATAGCATAATTGAGTTCACAAGAGCATTCAAGAGAAATTCATCAAGCATTTGGAGTCATCATCAAGATTCAGGCATCATGTCAAAGATATTCTTACATCATGTGTGTTTTTGAGATAACATTTAATGTGATATAGGGTTTTGATTTAAGCAATCAATTCAAGTCGATATCTATCAAGCATTCATTCAATTCAAGATCTACATTCAAGCTAGCCACTTCACACAAGTTTGTAGATTTCATAACAAGGGTTTGTTGAGTAGAAACATAGCACTTTGTTCATTCATCATTTCCCTTCATTATTTCATTTCATTCCAAGGTTTAACTACCAACAAGGGGTTTGACCAAGGAAAACCCCATTTACTAATAAATCAACAAGTTTTTCTTCTCTTGTATGTTTGTGTTTGCAGATTTAGGTTGAAGGCTTGAAGATCATTTGAAGTGCAAATTTGTAAAGTTGCAAAGTTGCATTGCAAAGTTGTCATGTTCATGGAAAGTCACCTACAAGCCAGATCTAGAAGTTTCAGGACCTGAGATCTGAGAAGGAGTTGCAGACATTGAGCCTCAAGATCATCTTCCAAAATTGTCGAAATTTAGATCAGGACTAAGACAACAATAAGGGTGTCTTAGTCCTCCTGGAGGTATCTCGCAGAGATTCTTTCATATTATTTTATGACATCCGAAGATTCTGCATTTGCCCCAAAAAACAACAGAACTAAGACAACAGTAAGGGTGTCTTAGTCCTCCTCAGTATATTTTGACAGTATTTTTCCATTTCCAGAATCCTTATCACATTTCCAAACTTCCCAGGTACATACATCCTAACTTGATGTTATTTAATTTTTTCATTTGCACTTACTATTTGGCTTGCATTACTAGGTTTTGTGAGTATAATGTTAAGTTGTCTTTTCTAAGCTTTTTCTTGGTGGTGAACCCTTTAAAGCCTAAGGAATCTTTCTAGGTCTCCATTGTTGAGAATTAACTCACCTTTGTGTTGATAGTCAATCCAATTTGGGATCCTAGGTTTCCTTGAATGAACCATCCCCCTATAGAGAAAAATCCAGGATTAGGGACCCATTTCTTGTATTGTGAGTCCCTTTTCCATAACATTATTTTACCTACAGTTCAGAACCTAAAATGGTGATTGTGGCATGCAAGAATGAATATTGGATCAAGACTATGAAATAAGAACTATTGCAGATTGAGAAGAACTAGACTTGGGAACTTGTCTCAAGACCAACAAATAAAAATGTGATTGGAAATTAGTGGGTATTCAAAAACAAACTAAATGAGAAAGGAGAAGTGGTAAGGAACAAGGAAAGGCTTGTGTGTAAAGGCTACTCACAAGTTGAAGGAATAGATTTTGAGGGGACATTTTCTCTGGTGGCAAAAATGGAAGGTATCAGGATATTTTTGGAATTTGTAGCACAAGGATTTCAAAGTTTATTAGATGGATGTGAAGTCTACTTTCTTGAATGGAGAATTGGAAGAAGAGGTATACATAGAACAACCAAAAGGATTTCAATTATCAAACAAACTAGATATGGTTTGCAGAATGAAGAAGACATTATATGGATTGAAGCAAGCTCCTAGAGCTTGGTATGAAAGGTTGGATAAGTATTTGATACATCAAGGATTCAATAAAGGTACCACATATAGCAATCTTTACTTTAAATTTGAAAAAGATAAAATTTTGATTGTGGTTGTATATGTTGATGACATAATATTTGGAGGAAATGAAGCTATGTGCAAGAAGTTTACAAAGGAAATGTAGAAAGAGTTTGAAATGTCTATGTTTGGAGAAATGAATTTATTCCCTTGATTACAAATAAATTAGATAGATAGGTATTTTCACTTCACAATTGAAGTATGTCAAAGAAATGTTGAAGAAGTTTGGAATGAAATATTCTAAACTAATGTGTACCCCTATGGTTATTAGTTCCAAGCTAAGAAATAATTATGAATCTCCTGAGGCTGATCAAAGAAAGTATAGATCAATGATTGGTGGATTTCTATATCTAACTACTAATAGACCAGATATCATGAATGTCATTTATCTTGTGGCTAGATTTGAAGAAGATCCTAGAGAGTCACATGTTGCTGCAGTGAAGAGGATATTCAGATACTTGAAGGGTACTCTGGATCATGGCATGTGGTATCCTAAGGATATTGATTTTACTCTAAGTGCTTACACAGATGTAGATTGGGTTGGTTGTGTGGATGATAGGAAAAGTATAAGTGGTGGTGCATTATTTCTTGGATGCAAATTAGTGTCATGGCTAAGTAAGAAACAAGATTCATTGTATTTATCTACTGTAGAGACAGAATACATTGTAGAAGCATCTTGTTGTACAAAAGTGTTATGGATGAGGCAAACATTGAAGGATATTAGGGTGAAATATATGATGAACCAATTTCTATCTTTTATGATAATACAAGTGCTATTAATATTTCAAATAATTTGGTAATCCATTCAAGGGAAAAATATATCTCAATCTAGTATCACTTTCTGAGAGAGAAGGTTATAGAGAATGAAGTAAAGCTTAAGTATGTACCTACAAAGGATCAGGTTGTTGATATATTCACTAAGGCTCTTCCTAAGGATACATTTGAGTATCTATGGGAGAAGTTGGGGGTTATTACCCCTCCTTATTTGAACTAGATGCATAAGGAGATGCATTAGTCCAATGGATTTCAAAATCCATTCCTTTGTCTAGACTAATGTTGGTGACTACCTCTCAAGGGGAGTAGGTAGTGACATTGTTGGTTTTTACAGTCAGGGGGAGTGAGTGTTGTCATTGTACAATGGTTGTCGATTGGTGTAGTATGGTATGCAGAGTAGTAAAGGAAAGGAAGTTGTGGAGTAGTGGTTAACATTATGATTAATATCAAAGGAGAAACTTAAGTGATGCAACTTTTTTTTCCTTTTCCATTTATGTCAAAGGGGGAGAATGAGATGTGAAAAAGATAAGTTATCAAAGGGGGATAGAGTGTAATGAGTTATTTTTGCAAGGGGGAGAAAAGAGAAAAGGAAATAGGTATGGAGTAGAGTTAATGTTTTTTTGATGGTTTTTCACATCATGTGTTGTCATCAATGAAAAAGGGTGAGATTGTTGCAAGTATGAGTAGATTTGTGTTGTCGTTGATTTCAACAAGCTTGTGTTGTTGATATTGATGAGTAGAATCTTGTTGCAAGAGTATGTTGGTGTTATCCATTCTTTGATTAGTTGCATTATGTTTTCATTAGTAAGCTACTAATGTTAAAATCTAGTGTTTCTTTGATAAGTTTTTTTCTATGGATATATGGTTGAGTTACAATGTTGCAGTTGGCTTGGTGGTGATGAGGAAGTATTGAAGGTGATGAAGATGCATCTCTAATGCTTGGTTTACAAGTGCTTTTGAGAAAATTTGATAAAAAGAGGAAATAGAGTGTTGCAATGTTGTTCTAGGTTGTAAAGTAGTGTTTTGGTGTTGCTCTACATTTCTTCTAGGTTGAAGATCTGCCTATGCATTTTGGATATGTTGATCATAGGTGTTTAGGGGTGTAGTATTCATAATTATGTGTGCTGGATCATTATGCAGAAGAAGTCATATTCACCAATGTGTGAACAGTGTATTGCATAGGTGTCTAGGAGAAATATTTTTTCTCCACATTTCTCTACAATTTGGTTTCATGTCTTGTAGATCTGAAGGCATGTTGATCGTGTTGGTATCTTTCTTCATTCAAATTTGTTTGAGTTTTGGTGCTTAGAAGTTAGTTTCTTAAGTTATAAAGTATGTAGAATTGTTTGAGTGTACTAAGTGTGTACATTCTTCAGGTGAAAGTTGTTGCGAAGGAGTTTGTTGGATTTCAAGGTGTTTATGGAATATTCCAGATTGTTTTCAGGTGACATTTGTTTTCCGTGAGTTGTTGAATCAAAGGAAGCATGTGCTTAAAATTTTAATGGTGTTTACACTAATTGCGGTGGATATTTATTATTTGTAGAAGCATGTTATAGCGTGGTGTTATAGTTTTGGGTCCCAAATAAGGAGTGGTGTGGTCTGCCTTCACTTTTATCCACCACAAAAGTGCTTTGGTGCTAACCTAATTTGAATTTACATGGTTGAGGTGCATAGCCAACCTTGGAGAATGTTTTCAAGGTTAAGGATGATATAAATATGAGTTCAGTTGTTGAGGGATGTGAATATAGATAAGTATGATGCAAATGATGTTAATTGTAGAGTGTTAGAGTGAAAATTTGAGAAGTGCAGTGCGAGCTTTCATGTGTTATATTACTAGATGTAGTGAGTAGAAGGTGTCTATAATTCTTCAGTTAAGATATGAAGGTGTTGGTGATATTGTGGTGGATTTCTCTATTGCATTGAGATGGATTTCTCTATGTGACAGTATTCTTTATCTTCTTTTCTATTTTGGTAGTGAGCCTCTAGAAGTGGGACTTTTTTTCTTTGGGTAGTGAGACCTCTGTATTTGGTGTTGATATTACTTTATATTGTGAGCTAATCCTCACCGTGGTTTTTCCCATATTGGGTTTTCCACATAAATTTGGTGTTCTCTTTTTTATGGTGTTGATTTGGTTCAGTTTCTATTATTTGCTTTTCATGCTAAATCATTATAATAGATTAAGGGTTAATTGTATTAATGTGGATTTGAATGTGTATGAGGGTTTTAAAGTTTTAAGGTACAACTAATTCACCCCCCTTCTCATTTGTCTTGTGCATTCAACAATTGCACCATCTAGCAGCTACTACATATATCCTTTGACATAGATGACCAAGGAAAACACCTATATACCATATAATGACAACACTTACACCTCTTGATTGCAACAACCAACAATGCTACTACCTACTCCCCTTGAGAGGTAGCTACCAACATCATTCCAGAACAAGGAATGAATCTTGAAATTCACTAGATTGATGCATATCCTTATGCATCTAGTTGAAAGGAGGGGCAATAGGGTGTGTGCAAGAAGTTGAGTCCACGAAACGTGGAAGTTTTTTGCCTTAGCCAAAAAATTGAAATCGGCATCGAATAAACGGGATCCCGATTTAATAAACGGGATCCCGATTTTAAAAATTGGGATCCCGTTATGGTTCGGGATCCCGAGCCTGAGATCAAACGGATCCCACTTTTTAAAAATGGGATCATGTTTCCCGTCAGACTCCAAACCAATGGACACGGAACAGGATCCCGATTTATAAGAAACGGGATCCTGATTTATAAAATATGGGATCCCGATTTATAAATAACGGGATCCCGAGTTGTATAAATTGGGATCCCGTTTTATACTGCTATTTTTTTTTAAAAAGAACAGTTTTCACTGCTCTGCGAACGGGACCCCGAGTGAGTGTTGGCGACAGCGACCTCATGACCAGCTACAGGTACCCCACCTAAACACCATTTCTTTGCATTTTTTTATTTTGAATTGAAATTTTAAAAGAAATACGTTAATTTAGCATGTATTTTTTTAATTTATGTCACGTTTTAATCATTTTTTTAATTGTTATAGTAGAATTCAATAATTGTAAAAATAGACGAAAACTTGCAATCAAACTTAAATGTTTTTTAATAAAAATGAAAGCAAAAACCTTGAATTGTGTTTTAGAAACAAAATTTAACTTTTAAATCTTAAATTGTTCGATTAAACCCAAAAAAAATTGATTTTGAAAACCCTAATTGAAACAAAACAAAAAAAATTGCATTTCAAAACCCTAGAAATCGAAATGAAATAAAAACATCGCATTTACAAATCCAAATCGAGCTTTTTGAAACCCTGAATTCAAATCAAACGAAAAAAATTGAATTTGAAAACCCTAGTTTGAATTGAAACGAAAAAATTTCATTAAAAACCCTAATTGTTTAAAACTGAAACCCTAAATTGAATTGGAACAAAAAAATTGTTAAAACCCTAAATTGGAATTGAAACAAAAATCATTCACATTGCTTAAATGTTTTAAATTTTATTTGCTTTGTATGGAAAATGATATATATTAAACTTTAGTTTCAATTTTAAATTATAATTAGATTAGAAATCAATATGTTAAAGAATGGTTAAAATTCATAAAGTTTATCTTGATGTTTGTTTGCAAATTTAGTTAACAAATTCGTAAATCTAAACACGTACAATCATTCCAATTGACACTAACTTGCAACTCTAAATTATGCCAAGGGCCACCCAAACTTCACCCTAAGTTTGCTAAACCCTAGACCCTAAACTGTGAAATCTAAACCCATAACACTAAAGCATTTGAAATTTATGAACCCTAGACCTAATCTTTCATTGGACATACCTAAAATTGTGTAACAATGTCAAGAATGGGTCTATTTTGGTAGATTTATGAAAACTATTTTGAATATCTAGAATGCCATAAAAGTATAATTATAGCAATTCCAATTGGAAACACTTGGGTACATATATATCGTATGAAATTTAAATCTAGGAAGGTGTCTATCATATAGGCGAGTTGATAATACATGGAAAGAGGTTTGTATGGGAATATATGTATTAAGAAAAACATACCACATGACCTCTATAGGATTTTTAAGATGTGATCCTAGATAATAATCCACCCATCCTCAATCATAATGGATTATTTAGCAATTAAGAGAGATTCAATTTAACCATAAAATTACCTATATTTTGATACTATATAGATTTATGTGGAAGGATAGAAATGCATCAATATGCTTTGTGCCATATTTTATGAATATTAATATTTAAGAAAAATCTAGATAAGATTGACCTAAGTAGATGATTTATGTAAGGGCTTTTTAGTGAACAAGTGACACACCATGGAGATTGGGATGGTATTTAAATTCTTATTTATAAATATAGTGTACCCCCTTTAAATTTGTATTTGGTTTTTATAATGAGTTGAAATTATCAATGTGTTACATAAAAGAAATTTGTGCTTAGATATATTTAAATTAGATAATAAAGATATAGTTATATAAAATAGGGAATCCAACATGAGGAATAAACCTTTAATGTGCCATTGTGTGCATCTAATTTATGCCAATGATTTAGTAAGAGTGATCGTCTAAGAGGATGAAATAAGCCTTGAAAAATTGTAAGATCTAACACTATTTTAATGTAGTTTTATATGTGTGTACATGTCCACTATGTTTTTTGAGTTTATGTTAATGTAAGATAAGGAGGATTGGTGGATATATTTGAAATCTAAAGAAAAAACAAAAATGATGTGAATATATAGATATATATTTTTAAAATGATTCTTTAACTTATCTATATTAAACATTGTATATTATCTCTATATTACTATCATGGCTTGATTTTCATTATGTCTACTAAATGTTGCTATATTTATTCATTGTTGTAATTAAATTATAGGGCTCAATGTGTAATCTATTTTACATCAAATTTTATAGTAGACTTATAATCCTAGAATGTTTGTAAATTTAATAGCTAACAAATAACTTGATAGGTGCAACTAAAAACCAAAAAGTGTGGTTTGATTTATCTCCATTAGGCTGGAAAGCTAAAAAATCTACTAGGTTTATCCCTATTAGGTTGAAAACCCAAAAGTGTAGCTTAATAAGTACAAGTGGTGAAAACTCACAAAAGCACTAGAAACTAATCTTTGCAAAACTACCCTTGACATATCAAAAAAAGCCAAAGGTCACCATATGTCATACATGTATAGGTTGTATAGTTATATTAGATACCTTATAGTATCTCCTATTGGTTAAATATGTTTGAAGATGACATTAGCGACACATCCCTACATTTATATGAGATATATTATTAACATGTCGTGTTACACATATGCTAAGATACTCAAATATGGATAAGGAGAACTAGGGAATATATATTAGAAGAGAAAGATATACTAAGCTATCCAATATTATATTTTTGTACTTAGTGTAGAAGAGAAATTCTAGACCAAGAATGCAAGTGCAAACTCAATACTCTACTTCTAATGAAAGGTAAATAAAATAATGAAAGATTAGAGAAGCATAATATGTTCCATAACATTCTTTTATGGCTCTAAATGTATGTGTTGAAGTTGCTCTTTGGTTCTCTAATGTGATAACATATACATACAAATTTTATCATATGGAAACATTTGGGGATGTCATTATTTTATAGAGTTGAGGGGAAAGGAATGGAGGACTAGGTTTTTTTGGAATCGAGGACTAGAATTTCATGAGAGAATTTTTGAATTTGAATTTGAGAGGGAAAAGAGAATTAAATGTAGGTGGTTGGGTTGATGGAGGGCTTGTGTTGACTTGATTAGGTAGATGGGAATAATTGAATGCTAATTTGAATTTGGATTGAAGGTAGTTGGAAATGAATGGCTATGATTAGTCTAATTGATTTGATGGCTAGGATAGATTATTAATTTCATTTTAGATTTGATGAAGTGGAAGTAAGTTACATTAGTTTGAGTTTGGATTGGTGATTTGGAATTATTTTAATTTTAAGCTATGGATGTGACATGATTATCCCCTTAATGGTTGATTAAAAGTTAGGATTTGGGGATTTTAGCTAATTAAATAATAAACTCTAAAGTCTAAACCGTAAACCCTAAAGCCATCATTTTTTCTTAGGCTCTTAATGAAATTTGGTTGTCTTAGGCAACTCCACCAAATTTCATTACCTTATGCCATGTAATTGTTTCCTAGGATCTTGTAGCATGTAGATCCCCTTAAGCTATCCTATTACCTTAAACCCTAAACTCTAAAGTCTAAACCCTAAACCCTAAAGCCATCATTTTTTCTTTAAAGGCTCTTAATGAAATTTGGTTGCCTTGGGCAACTTCACCAAATTTTATTCATTTGAGCCATGCCATTTTCTCCTAGGACCTCACTAGACGTAAATCCCCTTAAGCCATCCTGTCACCCTAAATCGTAATTCAATTTTCTTAAGGGGTTCCAATATGACATTTCTTAAGGGGATCAAAGAAGTTCTTAAAATTTGGTGATCAAAGTTGCCCAAGGCCCAACCAAATTTAACAATAATAAGATCCTGCAAGATTATACAATATCAATAGTTAATTGTATTTTCATTCAAATAACATGTGCCTTAGACATATAAATGAGGCTTACATATAATTTTATCATTTGTATTCAATTATTTAAGGCCATTTATATTGAATGGTTTAACTTGGTATTTCCTAAACATGTATCTTACATCTTGAAATTACAAATCTAATGTGTTCACTCATATCTAAAGATCAAGCATGGATCCATTCAATAATATACCAAGAATTCACTTCCACGCCATCCATCTCCAACACCTTTACCTCCACCTCCTACCACTCCACCTCAGAAACCCCCACCTCCACCACCGAAATCAATGAGTATGCTCAAGCAGTAAGCACAACCAATGCTTCGCTAGGAACCATCCAAGATCAAATCAACATTATTCAAAAATGAAGAATGTGTCGCGACTCCTCCTCGGTGGAGGATGTTTGCATCTAGGATGCAAACCCTTGTTGATGCTATCAGGGCTATGGATGGGATCGTAGATGAGCATCGACAATGGCTAGAGGAGAGGAGAACTCCTAATTTTGAAAAGGAAAACACAAAGAAATGAATATCTATGCAATAGAGAGCCATAATAGTTTATAAATTAAAACAATGATCTTAAATAGTTATGAATTTATAAATTTGGTGAACGATGGATATTTTTGTGATGAATTTATAAATTTGGTTCCAAATGGATATTTTTAGTGACATGAATTTAAGGATTTTACCATATGGATATTTTAGTGACATGGATTTGTGAAGTTGGTGGAATTTATGAACTTATAAATGAATATATATAATAGTATATATTTTATGACTATCTACTAGATCATCATGATTCTCTCAAAAATTTTTAATATATATATATGTGTGTAAGTTAGACATAAAATGAGATTTTAAAATGTTTCAAGTTTATTGTTTAGTATGTGTGCATGTATTAAAAATTTGCATAATACCTAAATTTTGAAATTTGTATATGTATGTATGTATACTTTAGTTTAATGATTTGTACGCATGCAAATTATGCATCATATTTTTATTTTAAAATGAACATGTACACATTTAATTTTAATTTTGTATGACATGCTCTTGAGTTGAACAATCAATGTATATATATGTGCATTTCAATTAAATATATGAGCTTAATATATATGTTGCTCATCCTATTTCAATTAAATATATGATCTTAATTTTTGTATGCACATGGACTATTTTGTATGATTTAAAAGTGTGCACATTATATCAAGCATATATCATGGATGATTTTTAACATTGATGATATATCATCAATCCACCACCCAAGCCACAACCGCATCCGCCCCTCGCCTTCCACCTCCACCTCCACCTCCACCTCCCCCTCCTCCTCTCCCTCATATGCTACCTCCAACACTCCAGAGTCCGGGATGAGGCTCACTTAAGAGCACAAATAAATGATCAAGTTACATTCTTACAAAATCAAATCAATGCTATGCAAATTCAAGCATTGATTCCTCCATATGTGAGACGCTTGTTGGATTCCATCAGATGATCATTTTGATCTTGATAGGCATCGAAGAGACAAAGAACAAATGAGACAATTTTATTCTCATGGTCTCTCTTACAAAAAAATATTAGACCTTAAAATAACGAAAGCCCATCTAGCCCCCTACTTTCTTGACCCTGTTACTCGACAACCCATTCCACCCAACAAATCTAGAATATCCATGAGGTGGTGCATACATCCACAGATGAGTGCATTACTTGGGATCGATGCAGGATATGGTTTTTGATAGTCCCCACATGCTAATTGGGAGTGCCCATTGTATTTTGAGAGAAAACTGTGATGTGAGTTTGTTTCTTAAAAGCAAAGCCCAAATTATTTTGATTTGATCATTTCAGGCCGGGTGGTGGCATGCCACAGTAGATTAGGGCAAGGGCGATCCCCACTTCCATGCATGCACAACCCCTTGTTGTTGCTCCCGGTCCTCCCATTCCTGCACCTATACATCGTCAAGCTCTAGTCTCAACATTAGGTTCCTTAGTACACTCGCAGGAGACCTTGATCAACATGCTTCTGCGATAGCAAGTGGGGAGCATAGAGATGATGATGATGATGGAGGATTTTTTTATGGAGCTAGTCTGAGTACTGCTCCAGGAGTGTCGAGACCCGTCCCCCATATATGTACTAGTTTTCATCAAGTGTGCTATGGACCTGATCATGCTACACCTAGTTCAGGTAGACAGGGAGATTCTGGTGGTTCATCTGGTCGCATCACCATTTGTAGAGTCTCTACAAATAACATCACCCCTCGAGGACACTACTTACATGCATAAATATGCATTTAGAGGTAATTTAACTCATTTTTATAATAATAATTTTATGGTTGTATATATCAAAGAAAATTTTGCAATACATTTTAACAATCAATTTTTTTGGTGTACAGATGACACTTTCGATGCAAGGGCAATCATCTGTACCACGAGTACATATATCGACACCGGTCATACTTGGCAACCCTTACGGGGTATTTTGATTTCAATTTTAAAATTCATATGAAATCATAAATTATTTAACTTGAGTTTTAAATTTATAATTGAATCACATATATAAGTTTCCAAATATTCATGTTGGTTTAAAGAGTCAATCCAAGATCCACGCCGATTCCTCCTGAGGGATTGACAAGCACTCCTCCACTATCGAGCGCCATAGATCAGGGGCAGGTACATTCATATTGTAAATTTGTTTAAAGTTTACATTAGTATAGCTACAATTTTATGAGTTTTGAATTCACTAGATATATGAAACGCATGCATGTACACTTGTAAATATTATAAGCGTTAAATGTCTATGTACATGTATGTCTAGGTTGATACCACAATAAGAATGGGCATCAGCAAAACATTTGATGTTGAAGCTACTCGTGAGGCCACTGATTTCCAAGTTGTTTACAAAACTTTCTACACAAAATGTGCAAACTTGAATATATATATATATATATTAACCTAATTCAATTGTACATGCTTTAATTTTAATCTTGTAGGACTTTGTTTGTGCAACTTTCTCAAATTTAACCTGCATATTAGCAGTTACACCACCGTAGAGGACATGTAGAGCAGTGTTTCAGATCAAAATGGCACTTAATTTTTTTATTATATTTAAAGTGAATTATACCTTAAAATTGAATATATACATATTAATATGATATTTTCAATATTCTTTCTTTTATAGCATGAGACACATCCTCAGAGGTTGGAGCATGTACGCATAAGTCCTCGAGAGCCTAGTGCACAACCGTATCAATTTATATGTAATTAAAATATGATAAATTCCTAATTAAATTAACAAAAATAATAATTGTAGAGTTGTACATCTAATTTCAAATTTCTTTGTCTTGTTTATGTAGATTGATTTAGAGAATTTAGAGGTTTCTTCAGCACTGCAGCATCTCGTGATGTAGATATGGTGGTAATTTAATTTTATGATGGATTATAAATGAAATTGGTTACAAATCATTTTTATTGTCTTTACATCTAATTTCATCTTTCTTATGTACGAGTGTTTCAGGTCATCCACATAGTCCGTGATGGTGTGAAGAGGTCTCTTGATTATAGAGACAAAGACATGACCCAAAACATGTGATTTTATGTGTTTTATATTTCTTGTTTATCATGTACTCTGGACTTTATTTCATGTGCTTAATATATTGGTTTCATTCACTTAATATGTTACATAAATTATGGACTTTATTATTGTTTGAAATTTTAATTTACACATGTACATTTATGCATTTTGTGTTCATAGTCAAGACATTAATATAGGACATTAATGTGAAATTTACTGAAGACTTCATAATTGTAGAATAATTTTAGGTTTAATCTTCTTTTCAATGAACACGAAGATATTTTCCTTCTAATGTATTAATTTTAATTTTATGAGAGAAAATTCATGTGGATTTACCTACTTATTTAGTTCTATAAATTGAATTTTACCTCATTGTTGGTGCACTTGGAATTCCTATACCTTGTGAATATCATGGATATCACCATTCTTTGTTATTTTATTCTTTAATTTTTCCTTAACTAGATTGACAAATAAAGTCATTGCTCTAAACTCTTAAGCAAATAAAATTCTTTATAGTGAAAAATCTAACAAGGTATTGATATAATTAGCTAATGTACATATTTATAAAATGACACCATTAGTTTCTCACTAGTAATGGAAAAAAGTGTTCGTATCTAAAAATTAAGGAAAGAGGTAATCATTAGAAAAATATAAATTATGATAACATGAGAATGTGTATATGTAAAACTATCAGGAATCCATTAGGTGATGAATAATGAGGTACACACATGATAAATTTTAAATGATGAATATGGAGCCTAACTAAAGGAAAATTAATTTCATCATTGTTTCCCCATTTGTAATATCATGATTGTGTAGTGTATGAAAAATGAATAAAAGTCTTGCCTCCATGTGTCAATAATAAGAAAAAAAATAGAATATCACATAAATTATGATAACATGAGAATGAGTATATGTAAAACGATTGTAACCATTAGGTGATGAATACGTAGTGTACACACATGATAAATTTTAAAAATGATGAATATGGAGCTCAATCCAAAGGAAAATCAATTTCATCATTGTTTCCCCATTTAGAATATCATGATTGTGTGCAGTGTATGAAAAATGAATAAAAGTCTTGCCTCCATGTGTCAATAACAAGAAAAAATAAATATCACATAAATTATGATAACATGAGAATGTGTATATGTAAAATCCATTGAACCATTAGGTGATGAATACGTATTTTACACACATGATAAATTTTAAAAATGATGAATATGGAGCTCAATCCAAAGGAAAATTAATTTCATCATTGTTTCCCCATTTAGAATATCATGATTGTGTGTAGTGTATGAAAAATGAATAAAAGTCTTGCCTCCATGTGTCAATAAAAAGAAAAAAAATAGAATATCACATAAATTATGATAACATGAGAAATAGAAATATGACCCACAAAATTTTCTCCTGAATTACAAGAAATATAGATAAACTTTGGGTAAAGGTTAGGATTGTGAAAACACAACAGGAGTTAGGGTTACGCTTCACTAGGGTCGATACAACAAGGCTTAGGATAGGATTAATTTTGTGATAGTATGGGTTCAATAAGGGTTGGGTTCTAATAACTAAGTAGGGTTAGGGTTCACTATATTACAGCTAAAATTAGGTTCAATTCTAACTCTAATTAAAATTCTAATCCTAACTCAACAATACCATAGAAGATTAGAGAATAAAAGCATTAATAAATACTCATAAATAATAGTTCATCTAACACTCTACCTTATAAGTTGTCAAACAAATAATGACGCTTTAAGGCCTAAAGGTCATAATAGAACATGTTAATTAAGGGGACGTCTAAAGGGGTCATAATAGAATGTCTTAAGGGGATGTCTAAAGGGGTCTTAAGGGGATGTCTAAAGGGGTCATAATAGAACGTGTTAATTAAGGGGATGTCTTAAGAGGTCTTAAGAGGATGTCTAAAGGGGTCATAATAGAACATGTTAATTAAGGGGATGTCTAAAAAGGTCATAATAGAACGTCTTAAGGGGATGTCTTAAGGGGTCATAATAGAATGTCTAAGGATGCCCTAAGGGTCTTTAAGGATGTCTAAAGGGGTCATAATAGAACGAGACCATACGTCTTAAGGGGTCTTAAGGATGTCTAAAGGTCATAATAGAACATGCTATTTAAGGACGCCTAAAGGGGTCATAATAGAACGCCTTTAAGGATGTCTATTACTAGCCTTCCTCTTGTGTTCCTCAAAACAAATAGAAACTACCACAATTCCACTTTAAAAAAAAATTTCTTCATGCTTCCTTTGAAAAATTCAATCCATATTGCAAATTTCACTCGTGCGATGATGCCCCTTGATAAAATCAAATAAAAATCAAATTGACCAATTGTGAAATACAATAACTTATGAAAATAATTGATTTCCGTTTCTGGGTCAGACATGTGAAGTTGCAAGTTCGCGTACTTCGACAATAATTCGCATAGTGTTTAACACATAAAACAGATCCCGAACCCGCTTTATAACTAAATGGGATCCCCGATTACCAAACAGATCCCGCTTACTACTGAAACGGTGATCCCGCTTCATAACGGATCTACCACTAAAATCGAGTTGGGGCAGCACCGATCCCGCCTTTATAAATCCGTGGATCCCGCTACCTTTTACAACGGTCGGTAAACGGGATCCCGATTATAGCACGGGATCCCGCTTATTACTAAACGGGATCCCGTTTTATAATCGGGATCCCGTTTTTTTAAATTTGAATTTTGTTTTGCATCGTGGGCGGGTTTTTGCCAAGGTTTTCGGTTCGGGAAAAGCTTTGGAAGTCCGAACCTAAGCCTTCAACCTGGTTTGACCTGCAAATTGATGGCCCTAACAATGTCAAAGAAAAATATCGACTTTGGACATATGGTTGACGACCTTTTTTCAAAAAATTTCTGACGAAATTAAAACCCATTTTAGATCAAACAATGCAGATTCTAAATATGTAATTTGTTTTGCAATTGAATTATTTTTTCTATTTTTCAATTAATTTCTAATAAAATTGGTCCATAAACTTTAAATATCAGAGTTTTTTACTATTTTAATAAATTTTGATCAACATAACATTTTGACAAACGGATTGCACAAGAGAAAACTTTAGACAATTCTTTTCAATTTGAAAAAAAACAATCAAAAAATGATAAGTTTAGGTCATCTTATGCATGTCGTACATGACGATTTTTCAAAATGACAAATCTGCCTAATAAAAAATTAACAAAAAAAAAATATTCAATAAAAAATTACAAAAAAATATCAAGAGCAAGGTTCTATGAGTCATAAAACTTTTCCCAAAAGGATTTGCAAAAATATGATAATTTAAGTAAAAATATGGATGTCGTACACGTGCATGGTATGGTAAAAAAAAATGACTTTTAAACAGTGGTTTTTTGAAATGCCTATTGAAACTCAATTTGTACAATCTGGGTATTGAAATAAATTACATATTTGGAAACTAGACTCCGAGCACTACATTTTATGATCAGTGACTTTTTTAAAGATTTCATCTCTAAGTGCTTCAAATTTTAAGGTCAAATGTGTCAAATACTGAAAATCAGGGAAAACACTTCCACTTTTTGGCCAAAAAGTGGACTCAACTTCTTGCACACACCCAATAACCCCTAACTTTCCCTACATATACTAAAAATTATCCTTAGGAAGAGCCTTTGTGAAGATATATGTAACTTCATCCTTTGTAGGCATATACTTCAACTTCACCTCATTCTATGCAACCTTCTCTCTTAAAAAGTGATATTGGATTGAAATATGCTTTGTCCTTGAATGCATTATTGGATTCTTTGAAATGTTAATAGCACTTATTATTGAATAAATGCACAAGACAACTGAGAAGGGGGGTGAATTAGTTGTACATTAAAACATAAAAACCCTCATTAACATTCATATTTGCATTAGTACTTGAACCATTAATAGCCATAAAACCCTTATCATGCATTAACAGAATGTAAACATGAGAAATAGTAATATGAAAACACATCCAAACACATGAGAACACCAAATTTATGTGGAAAACTCAAGAAGGGAAAAACCATGGTGAGAATTAGCTCACAATATAAAGTAATTGTAACAATGAATATAATAGACTCACTGCCCAAAAGAAAAGGACTCATTTCCAATGGATCACTACTAGATTAGAAAGAAGAAGATAGAAGACTGTTACAATGAGAAATCCATCTTAGAGTAACAGAAAGATCCACCATTTCTTCACCAGAACATTCACTCTCTTTGTAGAATGTAGACACCTTTTGCTCACTACTTCCAGTAGTCTTAGACATTAAAGATCACATTGCATTTCACACTTTTACACTTCACATCTCAAAGCTTCATATTACACACTTCACTCATACATCCTCCATCATCTCAACACTCATATATGCCATCTTCAACCTTGAAAACAATTGGCAAGGTCAGTTATGCACCTCGAATGTGCAAATTTAAATTAGGTCAGCACCAAAACATTCCCACGGTGGAGAGGAATGAAGATAGACTATAACACACCTTAACTTGGACCCAAATACGCACATACATGCCATGCCACGCTTTCACAAACACCAAAGCATATCCATAATTAATGTAAACACCCAAAGTTAATTGAACCTATGTTAACACCATTAAATATTAAGTACACACTTTCTTTGATCTAAAGATGACTCACAGACCATACACAACACTTAAAAACCATCTGGAATATTCTATTAACACCCTAAAATCCAACAAGTCCTTTGCAACAAATTTCACCTCAAGAACATACTCATCCTGCACAACTAGCTAACCTTCCACACATTGCAACACCTGAATCCAACCTTGCGGAGCACCATAACGCAAACAACTCAGATTGAAGATAAATAATAGAAATATAAGCACACTTCTAGAACCGCAAGACTAGAAACCAAACTACAAAGAAATGCAGAGCAAAACCATTTCTCGTAGAGAACACTGCTTTCACAGTTTACACACTGGTGAACACAACTTCCTCTAGACAACGATCCATAACCTGAAACTCTGGATATAATGTAATGTCCCTCCATTTTGGCCTTACTTGTTCTCCAGGTAAGCAGTTATCCATTATATCATGTATTTTTTTGGTTATTGTATCTTAAAAATTGTGGAGAACTCAATAGTTTGATGGCCTTGTTAGATTAGTTAATTAGATTAAAATTTTAAATTACAAGGAAATTTAAATAAAGTGGGAATTTAAAATATAAAGGATGTGGGTGTTAATATATAATTAAATTAAATTGCTATATTGATATTATTATTAACTTGATTAAATAATATTTTCATCACCATTAATAATCTTTAAATGATTTCTTGGATAAAAATAATAAGAAATACATTCTTGTATTAAAATTAACAATTGGTTTAAAAAGAAGCTCAAGTTTAGTAATAATTTTATCTCTTGAGGGGTAAATGCATAATGAAGTAAATAAATTAAATAATATTAAATAGATATTATTACATACAAATATTAAAATTAATATTATCATTGGTATATATATATTTGTTGTAATGTATATTTAATTCATTAATTTTAATGTATTGCAATGATGAATAAAATAGAAGTAAAGTGATCATAATAATGAAAAAGAGTAATATTAAAAGTTACTTGATCTACTTCTATAGAAATGGCTTATATATTTACTAGAGTAATAATTTATTTATTTAGACTTAAGAAGCCATGTTGAAAGATATTAGTAAAAGTCAAAATGAAAGTTAGTTGGGTAATCTCGTTGTAACAAATAATATATATAGATAGGCATTCTATCAACTTTAAAACATGTGTCTTTTGTCCTCGTCATTTGACTCTAAAGGGAGCATGATATTTATTCCTGGCCAAGAATTGTGTCAACTATAAACTTACATTATATCTATATCTAATCAAGCATCCCATTGTTTACAACTTGAATTGTGACATTTATAACTAATCAATATTTCTTTAGATGTGCCATATAATGTGTATTTCAAATTCACCTCAAAATGATCTTTACCATTCACTCTATAAATGGTAAATGTTCATAACTTTGAGATTTTCGTCTTTACTCACTTTTTATTACCAAATATTTTGGGTCACTAGATGCATGAAATATATGTTTAGTTGATTATTAACAATGGATATAATTTTTGAAAATATATGATTTGTAATCTTGTTTACATATTTTCTTTATGTCATTTTTTTTCATCTTTATTTTATTGTTTTGATTTAAAGTGGGAAGATTAAAAAAAAAAATCTAGACGCGCATCGGGACAGCTGGATAATGGGAAGAGACATCTAATAGAGGCGAAAAAGAGAGAGGAGACCATGTTTCTTGGGGAATTCTATCAATCAGCCACATGCCTTGTCTTTGCATCCACATTCTCCATGCATTTCTTTCACGGGCAGCTGCGCATAACAGGGGGGGCATATTTTTTAGGGGAAGATATATTTTTCTGGGAGATAGACTGTCAAAGGGTTCACACTCCTTGTCTATGCATCCACAGTCTGCATATTCTATCAAACAGTCGATGTGCCTTGTATATGCCTTTGCATTTTGCATTCATGTCTAGAAAAGGCAGCTGCAACTTCAACCTCTGCAAAATTCCTTCGTCCTTTATACTTCGCTGGATTTTCCATATCATGTTCCATAGCTCCCAATTCAGAATAGGCAGAAGAGGAGGCAGACAAAAGCAAAGGGGACGCTGGAAAAACTGTCATGGTTTCGCTCCCCAAAACTCTTTCTTACTGGTTTTAACCCTTCACTTCTCCAATTTCATTAGCTGCATCCTGTAGCTCCCAGTTCGGGTGAAGGCAGAGGAGATGCGGGAAACATTTGCTAAGGTAATTTCTCCTCCAAACTCTTTTCCTCTAGTATTGACCTTTTGCTTCTTCAATTTGGCGAGCTACAGCCGAGAATAAGGTTATGACGCAAGTTTTAGAGTCTGTTTATTAAAATTAAAACTACTGCCAAGATCCTAGCAATGCGTATATCTAGGTTTTAACATAACGGCAACCTTTACCCTTGGTAGTTAAGTATAATGCTTAACTGCCAGGGCAGTTTCAACTACAACACCTGGCAAAACATCCCTATCCTTCTTGCTGAGATCGCTGCCCATAGCTGTCTCAAAGCTTTCATTTTGGCGCTGGCAGTTAGGATGCTGGCTAAGGTTGTGAAATCGGGCTTTACACTTGCCAATTGCTTTTGCTTGAGAGCTTCTAAAGCCTTTAAACAAATTCGTTTTTGTGCTCATCCTACAACCTTTGCATTCCATGAGATTACATTTCTTTGAGGCATTCTTCCAAACAGTCACGTGCCTTGTCTGTGTTTCACATTTTGCATACATATCTATCAGTGCAGCTGGGTGGGAGGTAAGGATTTTTATGAATCCTTGCTTAGGTTTGAATCGTGTCAGTGTCTAAACAAATTCTGTCCACCCTGCTACTCACTATTCATGCCATTGGTTTAGTTTAATTCATATTTTCATTACATCTGCTGGCATTAATGAGTTTTGCATTCTATATTATGCACTTAATTCTGGAATAAGTTGAAGCACATTAATGGCTGAATAATTATATTTTTCTAATTAGCGGATATTTATATATAAAATTTGGTCAAGTTAAAACTAAATGCCTCAGTAAATTGGCATCATAGCTTTCCCATCTTGCATTCCTTGAGACCACATTTTCAACAACATTTTCCCAGACAGTTCACATGACTTGTCTCTGCCTCCACCTTTTTGGACTTTAAAAGTACAGGAGCCAATATCATGGCACAAAACTGTGAAGGAGTATTATGTCCAGCATATAAATTTTAAGAAGAATAATGCAATATGTTTAACATATGAAGAGGGTCCGAATTCTGCTATTCACTATGTGTGAAGACAGCTCTGGCAATCATTGCATTTTACAACACCAGAAGTAGTTAGTATCTATTCAATATTTATTTAATGATTTTGTGCACAAATTGTCACAAAACGATGTCCAGAACAAGAAAAGCAAAATATCTCTTCATATAGGAAATTCGTTGTGCCCTATGTTTAAAAGAACTAAGCAAGTTAGGATATTGATGAATGAAAATTAAGTGCATACTTGTATTTGGAGGATAGTAATACGTGGGCACTTGCTTGTGGTGCTTATTTTGATGTCAATTAAGTAATAAGGTTTATATTTAAATTGGGAAATGCTATTGATTATGTTAGTAAAATGAAAAAAAAAAATGGGGAAAAAATTTATTTAAATAGGTTTAAGATTATAAGTAAAGTGACAAGATAGTTGATTTTTTAAAATATATATATATAAAACATAGTATACCTAATTGAGATTAGGAGATAAAATTTAAATAACATAAACCTTCCTTAAGAAAAAGTGCATCTTAATTCTAAATATGGAAGAGAGGGTTAGATAATGTATTAGATGACATTTTAATTTTAATCTCCTTTTGTTAAAGAGAATGCTTCTATGGTAAGTTGATAGGTGAGTGATAGATTCTTTTAGAGACAATGTTAGTAATTATATGAATACTCTAGAAAGAATAAATATTCAATAAATAGTTAATAAGGCAAAGAAATTAAATAAAGTTGAGAAGAAAATCATCAAAAAAAATTAGGGTATTCTATTTGAGGTCCATATAGGAGGGCAAGATAGAGAGTTCTATTTGCACTTAGAATAATTGTTATTTGTGGTAAGTAGTTTATGTAAGAAGGACAATTGTTTTATCTAAACTCAGATAATTAGAAAGGCTTGATTTATTTCTTAGATATACAAATAACCTCTTAATTGAAATAGGGATTAAGTGGGAATTGAATGACTAAGTTAGTATAACTTGTTGGAAGAGTCTTTAGGCCCTTTATACATATGTGTGTGTGTGTGTGTGTGTTGTATATAGTTTTTTATGTATTAGTGGAATATGAGAGAAGAATATATATACGATGACTCTCTTTTATTTAATAAAGTTATTGTATCATGGAAGAATTTATGAAATCAATAACTGTTTGAACGATGAAATACTTTTGAACATTATACAAGTAATGGTATTAAATGAGAAAATGGGAACTTTTGATTGCTTCATGGATGATAGAGTTACCTTGTAATATCGATATATAATCTTGTAATTTGATCAAGTAAATACCCTATTTTAATGTCGAGCTCATTTGCAATCTCTAGGTTGAGATCATGGCTGAAATATTATTGTGTGATTGATGTTCAGTCTTGTCTCCTTTGGATGTACTATTGATTAACTATGCTTTTGACTCATTAAAATGTTGATTACATTGTACTCTTTTACTGTGGAATTTTGAATTAGAATGATTGATATCTTAAACGCTTGGGTAATAATGTGTAATGGTTTACATAGTGAGTCAATGGTTAAGTAATAAGTTTTAGGAAGTGGTAGAATAATGCCTCTCATGGTTGTCTTGGTTGTTGATCAAATATTATGTTTGTTTGATAATGAGTTGAATTTTGATTATTATTTTGGAGTATATCTTGATTGAATTAATTTGGTTATTGTTTAAGGTGAAAGTGATATTGAGTATTCATGTAAGGGTTGCTTGAACTGAAAACCTTGTTGTTGATTGGGTATTGTTTTGATATTTGGAACTTTATGTTTTATTTTAGATATTATGGTGGATCTCGACTTATACTTGATTCTGATTATTGCCTTTTATGGAAGGAGTCTGTTTGTGACCAAAAAGGTTATTGAGAAGATTTTGATCTTTGCGATTAATTCTGTAATGAGTGATTTTGTTAGCTTTGAGTAAGTTTTAAGATCTCATCATATTGTTGCCACACTTACTCTACTCTCGTCGTTGTGTGATTTTGTTAGTCTTTCTCTTGTGCTAATTTTGGAAATAAGAAGACTTTATGTGATGGTTTTCTTGTAGTCATATTTCGAGATGGTTGGGAACCTAAAGAGTTTGAATTACCTTTAGCAAGAGTTTGTGGATATTTGGTACTTTAGGCTTCCAGAGGCAATGGTAAAACTTGATTTATGTTGATTTTTTATGATTGGACCTTTGTGATTCATTGATCTTATTTCAGATTTTGAGTTCTTGTGGGTGTTACCTTGTACCATGGTGTTGACTTGTGATGTGGATTTTGGGTGAGAAGGTTCATGCCTTGCATACATACTTGATTCTCATGATTTTAGTGCATCAGTTGATTTATGTAGTATATGTGGTGGGTGGTACCTCCTTTATTCTTGTTTTCAGTGGTATGGAATGGGTTTGAGAGATGATTCTTTCCTCGCATGTTGTGTGTTATGTACACCTTGATTTTTTATGTGTGATGAGGTACACCCCTTGCGTGTTTTGGTTTGGGTGCCCATAGGGAGAGTGGCTCTTCATGGGAGTCAGCGCACAAAGGGGTTGTCAGGGTAACCCATGGAAGACTTTCCCTAACAAGTGATAATTTAATTAATGAACTAGTGGGTTTGGTAATTAAACACTAAACAAGATTAATTATGTGCCTCACCCATACCGTTAGCGTTATCACAGGCTAAGGATGGGATGGGAAGACCTGGTTGGTAAGATCACTGCCTTGTCCTCATGAAAGGTAAGTGGTTCCACATGAGTCACCCTATGGAGCGGCGCCTTGAGATAGGAAGTCAGGAGAACCATAGATGGAGGTGGCACCTTGTGATAGGTTGTCTCGATAATCCATCTAAGGCCATGCGATGACACTCTCCTACAGTACCCGTTTATTTTCTCATGTTTGGTTGCCTCTGGGAGTGTTGTTTGTATTTGTTTGATGTTGTTTTATGATGGTTTCATGTTAGCCTTGTCTACTTGACCTTTGTTTGGATGTGGTTCCTTTCTTGTCATCTCCTAGCATGGGGGGTGGGCCTTCGGGTCCATGTGGTCGGGTGGAACATGCTATGCACCTCATTGGGTTCCCAAGTTGTGTTCATGATGCGAAAGCGGATGCAAAGTTTCTAGAGCTTCACTTGGTTGAAGACTTTTCTTCACCTTGTACCTTATTCTTCATTGATGTATTATTCTTGTTCTTGATGTACTCTTCCCGTTGATATAAGGGAAGCATTATGTAATGCATTATTGTATCCATGATGTGTTGTATTTGTGGAAATATGCTCCACAATTGTAATATTGAGCTATGAATTGAAATGTAATAAAATGATGAGTGTATCCTTGTCATCTCCATTGAATTCACATGATGTTAGTATGTTAAAAAGTTAATCTTGTTTACATTGAGTTATCATTTGTGAATGTTTCTTATTGATGGTGTATTATGTAATCCTAGAATTCATTCGCTATCATTTTGGTAAGATTTTAGGTTTCGTCATGCTGCCTCGTGTACCCCAGAGGACGTAGATGATATTATAAATACATAATTGTTTTTCATGTAATGTATGTACATATTCATCTTATGTAATGTTTCACTTTCAAAAAAAAAAAATTAGTGCGGTAATCTATTGGTTGTAGTTGTCCTTTGGGGTTTGTGTGGCAGGGCATTACATATAACACCTTTGAAGACCTCTAATCAACATATCTAAACCACATAGATAGATCTTTAACCATGAAGAAATGCAAAGAAAAACACTGAACACCACTCTGTCACACTAAACACTCTTTTATTCAAATTTTCTAAAAAGCACTTGGAAACCAAGTACCATAAACTCAAACTCATCACTTGGAATACTTCTACATCTAAACCACACAAGATATTGAAGATCACAAATCACCAATACATGCTCATCAAATAAACACTAGAGGCTGACATCAGTGATACTACTAATGACAACATTATGCAACCAATCAAACCATCTTCATAGACTTCCAACAATCTCCCCATAGACCTATTGACATCAATGCAAAAACAAAGATCTATTAACATCAATGAAAACAAAAAATTTCAACAATCTCCCCCTCTGTCATTGATAGAAACACATGGAAAAACCATCAAAAAAAAAAACAACTCTAATCACCAACTCATATACTGCACCACAGTACACATTGCTCCCCCTTACACAAGCATCAACTCTTTCCAACACTTTCTCTTTCTCATGACTTCTCTCCTCCTTCATAAAGTTTTACAGTTAACTCTCTCTCCCTTTGACATCAATGGAAAAGGGGGCTGACATCAGTGATACTACTAATGACAACATTATGCAACCAATCAAAGCATCTTCATAGACTTCCAACAATCTCCCCATAGACCTATTGACATCAATGCAAAAACAAAGATCTATTAACATCAATGAAAACAAAAAATTTCAACAATCTCCCCCTCTGTCATTGATAGAAACACATGGAAAAGCCATAAAAAAAAAAAACAACTCTAATCACCAACTCATATACTGCACCACAGTACACATTGCTCCCCCTTACACAAGCATCAACTCTTTCCAACACTTTCTCTTTCTCATGACTTCTCTCCTCCTTCATAAAGTTTTACAGTTAACTCTCTCTCCCCTTTGACATCAATGGAAAAGGGGGCACACTTGTATCTTTCCCCCTCGAGGCATAGCTAGTATTATTCTATAGATTTTGATTTGACTTTATATAGGTTGGTGATTCAAATTTTCTAAAAAGCACTTGGAAACCAAGTACCATAAACTCAAACTCATCACTTGGAATACTTCTACATCTAAACCACACAAGATATTGAAGATCACAAATCACCAATACATGCTCATCAAATAAACACTAGAGGCTGACATCAGTGATACTACTAATGACAACATATGCAACCAATCAAAGCATCTTCATAGACTTCCAACAATCTCCCCATAGACCTATTGACATCAATGCAAAAACAAAGATCTATTAACATCAATGAAAACAAAAAATTTCAACAATCTCCCCTCTGTCATTGATAGAAACACATGGAAAAACCATCAAAAAAAAAAACAACTCTAATCACCAACTCATATACTGCACCACAGTACACATTGCTCCCCCTTACACAAGCATCAACTCTTTCCAACACTTCTCTTTCTCATGACTTCTCTCCTCCTTCATAAAGTTTTTACAGTTAACTCTCTCTCCCCTTTGACATCAATGGAAAAGGGGGCACACTTGTATCTTTCCCCCGAGGCATAGCTAGTATTATTCTATAGATTTTGATTTGACTTTATATTTATATAGGTGGTGATTTGGACATGAGGTTTTGATTTAGGTATATATATATATATATATTTTTTATTATTTTTATTTTTTTAATTTTTAGACTCAGAATCGTATAACGACCCCATATAAACTCCGCACGCGCTCGTAAACTTTTTAACGTGTGACTGGTCGCTGTCAGGGGAGACTAGACCTCGTGACCAACCTCCCCAGCAACAGAAAGATTTTACCAACCAGCTAGGGCCCCAACCCCTAAAAATTTAATATTAAGGTTTGGGCCTTGGTTGTTGGCACTACAGGCAAGAAGCCCCACCAGTTCACCAAGGAGCCTCCCCTTAATAGGAGGGTAAATAACAAACTCCATTGTTGACACGGTAGAGAGTGACCCCGCGAGGTTTGAACCTTGGTTGTTGGCTCTACAGGCAAGAAGCCCCACCATTTCACCAAAGGGTCTCCCCCATTTAGGTATATTATTATTTTGGAATATGAACATAAATTTTTTACATTCATGCTTAGATATTTGTTTGCTTGTAAATGAAATAATATGCTCATTTAATTAAATAACTTGATTAAGAAGTATTATGAGTATATGTTTAATTTTCGCAAAAATAATTATTTTTATGATAGATTTTATAATTATTTGATGTTAGAAATTTTAATGTTTAAATTATTGTTTCAGCTATAATTTCCAAATTGTACTAATGATTCCTTTGAGATGTTTCAGGTGGGCAGTCTAGATTCCTTAAGAATTGGAGAAAAATTCCAAATGTTAAATGTTTATTAATGGTTTTAATTTTTGTCAAGGGAGTTTAACGTTTGAATGTATTTTGATTTTCTTGACCATTTATTATGGAGGGATGTTTTTATTGAATTATCTTTTTATTTGGGAGTATTTGAGGGAAGTTTAAGAGTTGGGAGTTATTTTATTTTATTTTAAAGAGGAAATTAGAATGGTTGGGAGGTGAAGAGGAAATGTGGGTGTTGTGGATTGTATTCTTTCTTCATTTTCTATTTATTAATTTCTTCTTTGGAGGAAGAGACGGAAGGGCTAGAATGAATTGGTTGTAGGATGGCATTGGTTGGAAAAAGACTATAAATTCGGATAGGTTGTTTGGGCTAATCCTAACTTGGCCAACCAAGGTATGGTTGAATTATATTGGTAAATTTGGTGTTGTTATTGAGTTCTTGATAGATGGTTGGAAAAATTAATGTTTGTTATTGTTTTGTGTGGTGTCATGTTGATTATTAGGGGGTTTGGGTGTGCATAAGGAGAAAATCTCGCCTGAGGGCTCAGAGCCTCCTTCGTTTGGGGTTGAGGAGGGCACGAAGCCTCTCTTGGGGATTTTGATCAAATATGAAAATTTATGAAGTTGTGTATGATAACAGAGAGTTGTGAATGGAAGATTGGATTATTGTATGAGTGGAGGTGAGTTGGATATTGGAAGGGTGTGTATGGAGGTGGTTGTGTGTGGAGAATGTTGGATGGATGGTGGTGGTTGCATGTTGAAAATGAAGTTGTATGTTGAAAATTGTGAATAAATATTTGTTCCCCAAGAGGGAAGGGAATCCCCCTTCTCCCCCTTTACAAGAATTTTGTAATCGGATTCTTTGTGTATGAGACAATGTTTATGTTTTTTCTGAATTTAATCTATGTTGAGCGTTTGGATTTTGTCTCCCACTCAGGGGTGGACTTATCAGTCCTATGGCTAGGAGGAGAGCAGGACTAGGTTGCTCTATTCAATGTTTGCAGGTTTATAAAGCATCATCTGGATTTGATTTCTGAGTTCCTTATTGTATTGTCGATACATACAAAATTGCAGATTAAAAAGTGTCTCTATTGAATCTCAGAAAGTACCAACGAATATTGTTCCTTACATTTCATGATTTAATTTGTGAAATGTTTGCATAGATACTGTACTAAATTTTATGTAACAACGATGCATTGTAAATTTAATGTATTCAGTAAGAAAAGTATTAAATACCAATGGTTTTAGCCATTCTTTGTTAACATTATTATTTTCTTTTTATTCACTTTTGTAAACTTAACTAATGAGTAGCATTAGAAGAATCTAACTTGGAAATACAATTCTTCTTCAAGTTGTTGCAAACAAGTTTCCAATGTTATTAAAGAAATTTTTAGTTAAGAGTAGTAGAATATCTTTATTTAATTTATTAATTTCCTCCTAAATTTAATTATTTAATTATAATTTATTAACTCATTTTAGAGTGGGCATTACATTGGTATTAGAGCACCAGGTTGACACTTTGAGAGCTTTGGGGAAAAAGTGAAATGATTCTTTATCATATTGGATGTATAAGAAAGGACAGAGAGGATCGCAGGTTTTCAAAGAAGCTTCAACTGCAAATTGTACGTTGCTACACCTCATAATCCTACTAATAGTGAAGAAATAGGTCCATCGAGCGAAGCAACATACTCTAGGGACAGGAGAAAAGAGAAGGAAGAAAAAAACTTAATCACGAGTGACTTTCAGAAAATTTTGCCATAGTCTCCTGTAGGTATAGATTTGTTTTGAATTATCTATTTTTTTTTACTCATTGTGGCCTTACTCGTTCTGAAATTCTTTTAATTGTTAATAACCTCAGAACTATTAATGCTACATTTTGAATGTATTATTTGATTTTTCATTATTTGTAGAACTCATTTTGAATCTACATTTATAAAAGGTAGAAATTTAGGCCTTTGGATTTTAAATCTTCATTTAGTAAAGAATGGATTATGTTTATATTTTACACTTCCTGATTTTTACATTATAATCAGCTATTATGGTTGCATACATTATGCGCTAATTAATGAATCTATCTATAAGTTATCATTGTGCCTTAAATGTTGATTTTTTATTAGCAACTGTGTATATTAATTTGTATCAGAAAATTTTTAGGTTACACCAAGCAAATCGCTAGGGAAAAGGGAGTCAAACTTGTGAAAAAAAATCCAGTGTTTATTAATTAAATAAACTAATGATATTGTTCTAAAACATGATAATTAGATTTAAAAAGGTAGTCGCTTATGTTAGAAACCTATATTCTCCATTGAAGTATGCATTGAGGATTATTGAGATACTTCCTCTACAATTTGTTACATTTCACAAAAAATTGTTTCCCCTTACCTATTGAAATGATAGTCATACCTATAAACTGTGCATGAAGTCTAAATTTTTGTTCATTGTATTTGTCTACTAGCATTAAACATGTGACAATTCTTTGAACCTTTACATACAAATCCTTCTTTGTACTGTCTCAGACATGTCCTAACTATCCTTTATGATTCACTATGCCTTAAAACCTTTTTCCTTAACTCAGTGGATGTATCATTGCAAAAGCTCATGCATGGTCATGTATAAAGCCCTTACTATACCAACATATTATAGGTTATCTTCTAGCTTTGAAATTTTCCTTTGTGATAAAAATGAGGTTGGATGGAATAGATATTGTCCATTATCTCTTCTACACAATGTCTCACTAAGACTGTTGCTTCTCATAATCCTTCTTTCAACAAGAACTCATAAGTATCAACCTTGTTCTTAACAATCTTAGCATCATTTTTCCACCATGAAGCAACAAACCATTGAAGGTAGGAACAAAATAGATTCCTCCAATACTCTCCACTGTTCTAGCCAAATCTTCAATTTCACTGGCACTTTGAATTATATTCAAGTTATTCCTCAAGCTCAAGTCTCCTTCCAATTACACATTTTCCCCTTGATAATGAAAATAACATCATATGAAGTATCTTAATAGCAGTACTCTTCATCCATTATATCCTTCATAGAATAGTTCATAAAAGAAATATATCTTAGGCCTGAATCAAGTGAGATCAAGCAAGTTTCCTTGTCCTTTATTGCTTCCAAGCACTCAAAGGTTGTCCTCCTTGACACACTCTTCATTATGACTATCATTTATTTAATTGCAAAGTTCTAAAACTATTCATGGTAACATGCCCATTCCTTTGAGTCTTCATGTCAACTATCTCTATTAAGAAACATTCATTTCTCATTTGACTTCTATGCCTTTAGACTCTTCTTCTCACTATATTTTGAAAATATTTTATGGCTATCATCAATGTATTCCATGAATTGAGGTTTGTCCTATTAATGCTCTTTTTTTGCCCTTCCTTAATCTGTCTTTTGGACAGTCCCTTCTAGCACTCAAAACCATCAAACCAACTTATACTAGCCTTTAAACTAGTGTATGGTTTAGAGTTTTTCAAAAAATTAATTTATAGCATTGTATATACCTCTGTCTTCCTAAGTAGGTTTAACAAAAATAGAAACTCCAAGCATGATAGGTTCAAAAGGTTATTATGATAGTCATGAAGGAAAAATTCATGGAGGAGTATGGGTGATAGGGAGCTAGCTCCAAATAGTCATGGCATCAAGTTCAAGTGGTTGGTCATAGAAAGGGCTCCCATTGTTCTTCCATGAAAATTATTTGTGAAGGAAATAAACCTTGTAGCATGTTTTTTTTCATGTTGATGTGAAGCCTCTTAGTATTTCCTTGCAAATTTGATACTACTTCATTATCTTTAGTACCAAAGTTTGCAAAGAAAACATTGTCAGCAAATGATGATTCAACAAGACATTTTGCAAGATTCATCAATGCATTTTTTTTACATCTAAAACCTAAAATCATTCATGTAGACCTTATAAATCTCTGTCCAAAACATCTTGAACCCATGGAAGCTTAATCTGCCATTTATGCTTTTTTACTTTATAATTTTCATATTTTGGAACCACTTGCAGAAACAAAACCTTCATTGATAATGGTTTCATTATTTCTACATGAGTCTCTTAATGAGTGATGAGAATTCAAAATGTTATGAAACTCACACAAAACATTATTTTGTACCCTGCATGGACTGTGATGAGATATTTCATGAATTATAGAATTTTCATCATGCAAAGTTCATGAAACCCTCCCTATGCAACTATCTAGAAGGCATGAGGTGAGATCATCATGTAAACTCATCTACATGACATTTCCTTATAACCATGACAATACAAGGGTTTCTACAGAGTGATGAACCTTATTTCTTCAGAGATGAGACTTGCATACCTTCCTTTGCATGTCCTTGCATGGTTAAAATATAATGATCTAAAGGGGCCAAACAAACATTTTAATGCCTCCTTTACTTGACAAGGCTTCTCTTTTATGTGAAACTGCTCTACAACAAGCCTTTTTTCTTCTATCTACTGCCACAAAGTCTATGTTTTCCTTCATTCTACACATGCATGTTTATAGACAAATTCTCAATAACATGGAGGTGAAGGTCTACAATGTGTCCTTTGTAACAAACTATATTCTTCATGTTAGAAGAGAGGATGACTTCCTCAACGACTAACAATGAAACCCTAGAATCTCTTAATAAAGGTTTTAATTTCTTCTAAAATGGCATGAGACTTAGGGAAGTTTGAGGTTTTTTTTTAGCCTTTCAGCACCTAGGACTTATAGAGGGAAACATTTAGACTAATGTGGTGTGAAAATACTAACATTATAGACAATGAAAACACAAACTAGTAGAAAGTAGAGGACATTTCTTCTTTTGCATAAGTAGATCCTACAACATACTTTAATTTTGATACTTTCCTCTCTCGATATGTCCTTTAATGATAATTTTTAAGACATTTTTGTTCCTAAATGTGACCATGTGTGTAGCTGCAATCCATGTTACAATTGATCTGGGAAATAGAAAATGCCTTATGTCTCCACTTCCTAATGCTCTATAATGAGTAAGTTGGATACATTATTTACCTAATTTCAACTTATGTTAGTACCTTCTTGTGTCTTAATTTTTGGAACTTGAAATCATTGTCAACTTCTCTAGGTCTTTTGGTTCTTATCATCTATTCCTTTTATCTAAAAGATATCACTGTACTTATCTCTAGAGAAGTGGCTATAATGGTTTATTTGGCGTGTACCTTATAATTTTTTTCCATTGAAGTTGCTAATGATTGAGACCTTCAAGCATGCCTACTTTTAGTGAATCCAAGCCTCTTGAGTTGCATGTAATTTGTAGATGAATTTCCTAAATGCAAGGAATATAAAATGTTTTACTTAGATAATCCTCCTTAATTATTATTTTAATTTTGTAACAAAAATTATTGAGAATAAATTGTATATCTTATTTGTGATACTTGAGAAAGATATCCTCTACTAGTGACTAAATATATCTTGATTTAAAATGATATAAATTTATATCTCGATAATTATTATTTTTTGATACAATAAACTTGCAAAGGCTAATATTGAATTGTTATTCAATTTTCATGACATTCAATAATTATGTTTAGTGATACTATAATTTTAATATTTATTTTAGAGAACTAGAGTTTAATAGTGACTTGGTTTAGTTGAAAAAGGGGATGATAGTAACTATCATTATCCTTCGTTAAAAGATTCAAGCGAACCTCAATAGTTATTGCATGAAGGTTTTGATAAAGGTATGAGTTATATTTATATTTGTCTATTTTACTTGTCATTATACATATGAAATGTTACATAATTGTCTTGAGCATGTTGTGTTAAACAAAGTAATTCATCTTATTAAGTTGATCCTCACTTTTAGCAAGGTATTCCACTATCTTTAGTTTTTTTTTTCATATTCGTGTAAGTCTCTTCTCTAACCTATGCCAACTCTAGTTATACTTTTCTTGTCAAGCATTCTCTCCATTCATAATCATAGATGATAGTACTTTTCTTTGTATAACATAATAGATTTGTTACTCTACAATGTCCACTAATGTATGGAAGTTTATTATCTTGAATTAAGTTCTTAATTCTACTCTTTGAAAATTACAATGGTATGAGGAAACTTGGTAGACCATTTGGAATTGTTTTATGAGTAATATTCATATAAAAAGAGGGAATCAATAATAGATACTAGAAAAGATACCCTTCACATGGATAATAGTTGTGATTGTTTAGATAACATTGGGAAGAATGATTAGTATTCATTAATAGAAAATTTCAATGTGAATAAAAAATAGTTAGTGTAAATTAAGACTTCAAATAGAATTGATTTTAGTATTTAATGATATTTTGGGTTTGGAATTGGACTTGATATTCTGTTAGTTTAAACATAAGCAATAACTATTTCCATGTTAAATTAACAGTAAATCATGTCATATTCCTAAATCTGGGTTTTAAAGAATGTGGAATTTGTTTTCAATAATAACTAAAAAGGAATCTTAAAAGTTCCAATTCATATATAGTATATATATATATTATATATATATATATATAGGTGTTGCTATATATATATATATATACAATCTTTTAATATACTTTTTTTCCCTTTTGGAAATCTTGATGTTATTTTCCTCTGACCACTCCACCTCATTTCCTTTGCCTCGTCAGTCATTGATACATAGTACGTGTGTTCCAGAATTAGGAATATAGTGAAGCCTGTTATCCAGTATCTCATTACTTAGGCAATTGTGTGTGGTAAACATTCTTTGGAAATCTTGATGTTATTTCTGACTACTGACTCTTTTTGTTGTCAAGTTTGATATAGCATGTAAATGAATCAGGAATATAGTAGTTTGTTATCTTAGTATTCACATTAGTAATTGTGGGAACATTCTTTTAAGTAATTAATTTAAGATTCCATCTTAATAAGCCTATATAGACACCCATGTACCTGTCTTATAAGGTAAACCTATATAATTCAACTTATGCCTATCAAACTCATTTGGAGACTAAATAGCATCATTAATATGGAACACTTCTATCTTTTAGAAATGTAGATATTTATTTAGATTTCTAATCATGTTTTTCCTTCAAATAGAATTATTGAATTGTTCTTGACTTTCTTAGCATTTTGACCATTTGACTAAGATGTGGTATCAAAGTAGCTAACAGAGATGGAATTTTGTGGTTCTCACTCAAGTAAGGGTAGGTTGATATTGATTTTGTATTAATGGCATAATTGTGTCAAGAGAATAGTCAAATTTTATGAGTTTTATGATATCTAGTTATTATTGTAAATGGGGTTGATAGGAAAGGTTATGCAAATGTTTCTATGATATGATGTACCAATACGTAAATCTAGACAAAGATGGTTAGATTCAAATTTATATAGATTTATTTTTAGTGTGTTATATATTTAATGGTAAAATGGTTATTATGTAAATTAGTATTAGTGGAGTTTTGAGATTATATGTTAATGTGAGGATACAACCTAGATGAAATCTTTATTCCATATCTTTTTGATAGCTTCCAGGAGGAAGCTTGAGACTAGAGGGGAGAATGTGAGGCATAGCTAGTATTATTCTATAGATTTTGATTTGACTTTACATTTATATACTTTGGCGATTTGGACATAAGGTTTTGATTTAGAAATATTACTATTTTGGAATATGGACATAAAAATTTTGCATGCATGCTTATATATTTATTTTCTTGTAAATGAAATAATATGCTCATTTAATTAAATAACTTGATTAAGAAGTATTATGAGTATATGTTTAATTTCTGCAAAAATAATTATTTTTATGATAGATTTTAAAAATATTTGATGTTAGAAATTCTAATGTTTAAATTATTGTTTCAGCTGTAATTTCCAAATTGTACTAATGATTCCTTTGAGATATTTTAGGTGGGCAATCTAGGTCCCTTAAAAATTGGAGACAAAATCCAAATGCTAAATGTTTATTAATGATTTTAATTTTTGTCAAGGGAGTTTAATGTTTGATTGTATTTTGATTTTCTTGACCATTTATTATGGAGGGAT
>VDFB02294839.1:0-27236 GCA_007258455.2 Sequoia sempervirens
TGGCACCTTGTGATAGGTTGTCTCGATAATCCATCTAAGGCCATGCGATGACACTCTCCTACAGTACCCGTTTATTTTCTCATGTTTGGTTGCCTCTGGGAGTGTTGTTTGTATTTGTTTGATGTTGTTTTATGATGGTTTCATGTTAGCCTTGTCTACTTGACCTTTGTTTGGATGTGGTTCCTTTCTTGTCATCTCCTAGCATGGGGGGTGGGCCTTCGGGTCCATGTGGTCGGGTGGAACATGCTATGCACCTCATTGGGTTCCCAAGTTGTGTTCATGATGCGAAAGCGGATGCAAAGTTTCTAGAGCTTCACTTGGTTGAAGACTTTTCTTCACCTTGTACCTTATTCTTCATTGATGTATTATTCTTGTTCTTGATGTACTCTTCCCGTTGATATAAGGGAAGCATTATGTAATGCATTATTGTATCCATGATGTGTTGTATTTGTGGAAATATGCTCCACAATTGTAATATTGAGCTATGAATTGAAATGTAATAAAATGATGAGTGTATCCTTGTCATCTCCATTGAATTCACATGATGTTAGTATGTTAAAAAGTTAATCTTGTTTACATTGAGTTATCATTTGTGAATGTTTCTTATTGATGGTGTATTATGTAATCCTAGAATTCATTCGCTATCATTTTGGTAAGATTTTAGGTTTCGTCATGCTGCCTCGTGTACCCCAGAGGACGTAGATGATATTATAAATACATAATTGTTTTTCATGTAATGTATGTACATATTCATCTTATGTAATGTTTCACTTTCAAAAAAAAAAAATTAGTGCGGTAATCTATTGGTTGTAGTTGTCCTTTGGGGTTTGTGTGGCAGGGCATTACATATAACACCTTTGAAGACCTCTAATCAACATATCTAAACCACATAGATAGATCTTTAACCATGAAGAAATGCAAAGAAAAACACTGAACACCACTCTGTCACACTAAACACTCTTTTATTCAAATTTTCTAAAAAGCACTTGGAAACCAAGTACCATAAACTCAAACTCATCACTTGGAATACTTCTACATCTAAACCACACAAGATATTGAAGATCACAAATCACCAATACATGCTCATCAAATAAACACTAGAGGCTGACATCAGTGATACTACTAATGACAACATTATGCAACCAATCAAACCATCTTCATAGACTTCCAACAATCTCCCCATAGACCTATTGACATCAATGCAAAAACAAAGATCTATTAACATCAATGAAAACAAAAAATTTCAACAATCTCCCCCTCTGTCATTGATAGAAACACATGGAAAAGCCATAAAAAAAAAAAACAACTCTAATCACCAACTCATATACTGCACCACAGTACACATTGCTCCCCCTTACACAAGCATCAACTCTTTCCAACACTTTCTCTTTCTCATGACTTCTCTCCTCCTTCATAAAGTTTTACAGTTAACTCTCTCTCCCCCTTTGACATCAATGGAAAAGGGGGGCTGACATCAGTGATACTACTAATGACAACATTATGCAACCAATCAAAGCATCTTCATAGACTTCCAACAATCTCCCCATAGACCTATTGACATCAATGCAAAAACAAAGATCTATTAACATCAATGAAAACAAAAAATTTCAACAATCTCCCCCTCTGTCATTGATAGAAACACATGGAAAAGCCATAAAAAAAAAAAACAACTCTAATCACCAACTCATATCTTTGCCCACGGTGCCGTGCTCCCTGCAAGCATCAACTCTTTCCAACACTTTCTATTTCTCATGACTTCTCTCCTCCTTCATAAAGTTTTACAGTTAACTCTCTCTCCCCCTTTGACATCAATGGAAAAGGGGGCACACTTGTATCTTTCCCCCTATGAGGCATAGCTAGTATTATTCTATAGATTTTGATTTGACTTTATATAGGTTGGTGATTCAAATTTTCTAAAAAGCACTTGGAAACCAAGTACCATAAACTCAAACTCATCACTTGGAATACTTCTACATCTAAACCACACAAGATATTGAAGATCACAAATCACCAATACATGCTCATCAAATAAACACTAGAGGCTGACATCAGTGATACTACTAATGACAACATTATGCAACCAATCAAACCATCTTCATAGACTTCCAACAATCTCCCCATAGACCTATTGACATCAATGCAAAAACAAAGATCTATTAACATCAATGAAAACAAAAAATTTCAACAATCTCCCCTTCTGTCATTGATAGAAACACATGGAAAAACCATCAAAAAAAAAAACAACTCTAATCACCAACTCATATACTGCACCACAGTACACATTGCTCCCCCTTACACAAGCATCAACTCTTTCCAACACTTTATCTTTCTCGCGACTTCTCTCCTCCTTCATAAAAGTTTTCTGAGTTAACTCTCTCCCCTTTGACATCAATGGAAGGGACACCACTATATCTTTCCCCTCACGAGGCATAGCTAGTATTATTCTATGCGTTTTGATTTGACTTTATATTTATATAGGTTGGTGAGGATTTGGACGGTTTGATTAGTATATATATATATATATATTTTTTTTATTATTTTTTATTTTTAATTTTTTTAGGCTGGGAATCCGGGTATACGACCCCATATACCTTTACAATCGCTGTAAACTTTTAGCTGGTCTTTGGCTTGTTTCCTCCCTCTAGGTACCAGAGTGGGAGACTAGACTGGTGACCAACCTCACCGCAGGAAGATTTAGCCAACCAAGCTGGGGCTGCCCCTAAAATTTAATGTGGGTTGGGCCTTGGTTGTGACAGCACTCTGTTCAGAAAGCCCACCCAGTTCACCAAAGGAGCCTCCTTAATAGGAGGAGTAAAATAACAAACTCCATTGTTGGCAGTGAGAGTGACCTTGAGGTTTTGAACCTTGGTTGTTGGCTCTCTGAGGCAAAGCCCCACCATTTCACCAAAGATTAAGCCCCCATTTAGGTATATTATTATTTTGGAATATGAACATAAATTTTTTACATTCATGCTTAGATATTTGTTTGCTTGTAAATGAAATAATATGCTCATTTAATTAAATAACTTGATTAAGAAGTATTATGAGTATATGTTTAATTTTCGCAAAAATAATTATTTTTATGATAGATTTTATAATTATTTGATGTTAGAAATTTTAATGTTTAAATTATTGTTTCAGCTATAATTTCCAAATTGTACTAATGATTCCTTTGAGATGTTTCAGGTGGGCAGTCTAGATTCCTTAAGAATTGGAGAAAAAATCCAAATGTTAAATGTTTATTAATGGTTTTAATTTTTGTCAAGGGAGTTTAACGTTTGAATGTATTTTGATTTTCTTGACCATTTATTATGGAGGGATGTTTTTATTGAATTATCTTTTTATTTGGGAGTATTTGAGGGAAGTTTAAGAGTTGGGAGTTATTTTATTTTATTTTAAAGAGGAAATTAGAATGGTTGGGAGGTGAAGAGGAAATGTGGGTGTTGTGGATTGTATTCTTTCTTCATTTTCTATTTATTAATTTCTTCTTTGGAGGAAGAGACGGAAGGGCTAGAATGAATTGGTTGTAGGATGGCATTGGTTGGAAAAAGACTATAAATTCGGATAGGTTGTTTGGGCTAATCCTAACTTGGCCAACCAAGGTATGGTTGAATTATATTGGTAAATTTGGTGTTGTTATTGAGTTCTTGATAGATGGTTGGAAAAATTAATGTTTGTTATTGTTTTGTGTGGTGTCATGTTGATTATTAGGGGGTTTGGGTGTGCATAAGGAGAAAATCTCGCCTGAGGGCTCAGAGCCTCCTTCGTTTGGGGTTGAGGAGGGCACGAAGCCTCTCTTGGGGATTTTGATCAAATATGAAAATTTATGAAGTTGTGTATGATAACAGAGAGTTGTGAATGGAAGATTGGATTATTGTATGAGTGGAGGTGAGTTGGATATTGGAAGGGTGTGTATGGAGGTGGTTGTGTGTGGAGAATGTTGGATGGATGGTGGTGGTTGCATGTTGAAAATGAAGTTGTATGTTGAAAATTGTGAATAAATATTTGTTCCCCAAGAGGGAAGGGAATCCCCCTTCTCCCCCTTTACAAGAATTTTGTAATCGGATTCTTTGTGTATGAGACAATGTTTATGTTTTTTCTGAATTTAATCTATGTTGAGCGTTTGGATTTTGTCTCCCACTCAGGGGTGGACTTATCAGTCCTATGGCTAGGAGGAGAGCAGGACTAGGTTGCTCTATTCAATGTTTGCAGGTTTATAAAGCATCATCTGGATTTGATTTCTGAGTTCCTTATTGTATTGTCGATACATACAAAATTGCAGATTAAAAAGTGTCTCTATTGAATCTCAGAAAGTACCAACGAATATTGTTCCTTACATTTCATGATTTAATTTGTGAAATGTTTGCATAGATACTGTACTAAATTTTATGTAACAACGATGCATTGTAAATTTAATGTATTCAGTAAGAAAAGTATTAAATACCAATGGTTTTAGCCATTCTTTGTTAACATTATTATTTTCTTTTTATTCACTTTTGTAAACTTAACTAATGAGTAGCATTAGAAGAATCTAACTTGGAAATACAATTCTTCTTCAAGTTGTTGCAAACAAGTTTCCAATGTTATTAAAGAAATTTTTAGTTAAGAGTAGTAGAATATCTTTATTTAATTTATTAATTTCCTCCTAAATTTAATTATTTAATTATAATTTATTAACTCATTTTAGAGTGGGCATTACATTGGTATTAGAGCACCAGGTTGACACTTTGAGAGCTTTGGGGAAAAAGTGAAATGATTCTTTATCATATTGGATGTATAAGAAAGGACAGAGAGGATCGCAGGTTTTCAAAGAAGCTTCAACTGCAAATTGTACGTTGCTACACCTCATAATCCTACTAATAGTGAAGAAATAGGTCCATCGAGCGAAGCAACATACTCTAGGGACAGGAGAAAAGAGAAGGAAGAAAAAAACTTAATCACGAGTGACTTTCAGAAAATTTTGCCATAGTCTCCTGTAGGTATAGATTTGTTTTGAATTATCTATTTTTTTTTACTCATTGTGGCCTTACTCGTTCTGAAATTCTTTTAATTGTTAATAACCTCAGAACTATTAATGCTACATTTTGAATGTATTATTTGATTTTTCATTATTTGTAGAACTCATTTTGAATCTACATTTATAAAAGGTAGAAATTTAGGCCTTTGGATTTTAAATCTTCATTTAGTAAAGAATGGATTATGTTTATATTTTACACTTCCTGATTTTTACATTATAATCAGCTATTATGGTTGCATACATTATGCGCTAATTAATGAATCTATCTATAAGTTATCATTGTGCCTTAAATGTTGATTTTTTATTAGCAACTGTGTATATTAATTTGTATCAGAAAATTTTTAGGTTACACCAAGCAAATCGCTAGGGAAAAGGGAGTCAAACTTGTGAAAAAAAATCCAGTGTTTATTAATTAAATAAACTAATGATATTGTTCTAAAACATGATAATTAGATTTAAAAAGGTAGTCGCTTATGTTAGAAACCTATATTCTCCATTGAAGTATGCATTGAGGATTATTGAGATACTTCCTCTACAATTTGTTACATTTCACAAAAAATTGTTTCCCCTTACCTATTGAAATGATAGTCATACCTATAAACTGTGCATGAAGTCTAAATTTTTGTTCATTGTATTTGTCTACTAGCATTAAACATGTGACAATTCTTTGAACCTTTACATACAAATCCTTCTTTGTACTGTCTCAGACATGTCCTAACTATCCTTTATGATTCACTATGCCTTAAAACCTTTTTCCTTAACTCAGTGGATGTATCATTGCAAAAGCTCATGCATGGTCATGTATAAAGCCCTTACTATACCAACATATTATAGGTTATCTTCTAGCTTTGAAATTTTCCTTTGTGATAAAAATGAGGTTGGATGGAATAGATATTGTCCATTATCTCTTCTACACAATGTCTCACTAAGACTGTTGCTTCTCATAATCCTTCTTTCAACAAGAACTCATAAGTATCAACCTTGTTCTTAACAATCTTAGCATCATTTTTCCACCATGAAGCAACAAACCATTGAAGGTAGGAACAAAATAGATTCCTCCAATACTCTCCACTGTTCTAGCCAAATCTTCAATTTCACTGGCACTTTGAATTATATTCAAGTTATTCCTCAAGCTCAAGTCTCCTTCCAATTACACATTTTCCCCTTGATAATGAAAATAACATCATATGAAGTATCTTAATAGCAGTACTCTTCATCCATTATATCCTTCATAGAATAGTTCATAAAAGAAATATATATTAGGCCTGAATCAAGTGAGATCAAGCAAGTTTCCTTGTCCTTTATTGCTTCCAAGCACTCAAAGGTTGTCCTCCTTGACACACTCTTCATTATGACTATCATTTATTTAATTGCAAAGTTCTAAAACTATTCATGGTAACATGCCCATTCCTTTGAGTCTTCATGTCAACTATCTCTATTAAGAAACATTCATTTCTCATTTGACTTCTATGCCTTTAGACTCTTCTTCTCACTATATTTTGAAAATATTTTATGGCTATCATCAATGTATTCCATGAATTGAGGTTTGTCCTATTAATGCTCTTTTTTTGCCCTTCCTTAATCTGTCTTTTGGACAGTCCCTTCTAGCACTCAAAACCATCAAACCAACTTATACTAGCCTTTAAACTAGTGTATGGTTTAGAGTTTTTCAAAAAATTAATTTATAGCATTGTATATACCTCTGTCTTCCTAAGTAGGTTTAACAAAAATAGAAACTCCAAGCATGATAGGTTCAAAAGGTTATTATGATAGTCATGAAGGAAAAATTCATGGAGGAGTATGGGTGATAGGGAGCTAGCTCCAAATAGTCATGGCATCAAGTTCAAGTGGTTGGTCATAGAAAGGGCTCCCATTGTTCTTCCATGAAAATTATTTGTGAAGGAAATAAACCTTGTAGCATGTTTTTTTTCATGTTGATGTGAAGCCTCTTAGTATTTCCTTGCAAATTTGATACTACTTCATTATCTTTAGTACCAAAGTTTGCAAAGAAAACATTGTCAGCAAATGATGATTCAACAAGACATTTTGCAAGATTCATCAATGCATTTTTTTTACATCTAAAACCTAAAATCATTCATGTAGACCTTATAAATCTCTGTCCAAAACATCTTGAACCCATGGAAGCTTAATCTGCCATTTATGCTTTTTTACTTTATAATTTTCATATTTTGGAACCACTTGCAGAAACAAAACCTTCATTGATAATGGTTTCATTATTTCTACATGAGTCTCTTAATGAGTGATGAGAATTCAAAATGTTATGAAACTCACACAAAACATTATTTTGTACCCTGCATGGACTGTGATGAGATATTTCATGAATTATAGAATTTTCATCATGCAAAGTTCATGAAACCCTCCCTATGCAACTATCTAGAAGGCATGAGGTGAGATCATCATGTAAACTCATCTACATGACATTTCCTTATAACCATGACAATACAAGGGTTTCTACAGAGTGATGAACCTTATTTCTTCAGAGATGAGACTTGCATACCTTCCTTTGCATGTCCTTGCATGGTTAAAATATAATGATCTAAAGGGGCCAAACAAACATTTTAATGCCTCCTTTACTTGACAAGGCTTCTCTTTTATGTGAAACTGCTCTACAACAAGCCTTTTTTCTTCTATCTACTGCCACAAAGTCTATGTTTTCCTTCATTCTCCACATGCATGTTTATAGACAAATTCTCAATAACATGGAGGTGAAGGTCTGCAATGTGTCCTTTGTAACAAACTATATTCTTCATGTTAGAAGAGAGGATGACTTCCTCAATGACTAACAATGAAACCCTAGAATCTCTTAATAAAGGTTTTAATTTCTTCTAAAATGGCATGAGACTTAGGGAAGTTTGAGGTTTTTTTTTAGCCTCTCAGCACCTAGGACTTATAGAGGGAAACATTTAGACTAATGTGGTGTGAAAATACTAACATTATAGACAATGAAAACACAAACTAGTAGAAAGTAGAGGACATTTCTTCTTTTGCATAAGTAGATCCTACAACATACTTTAATTTTGATACTTTCCTCTCTCGATATGTCCTTTAATGATAATTTTTAAGACATTTTTGTTCCTAAATGTGACCATGTGTGTAGCTGCAATCCATGTTACAATTGATCTGGGAAATAGAAAATGCCTTATGTCTCCACTTCCTAATGCTCTATAATGAGTAAGTTGGATACATTATTTACCTAATTTCAACTTATGTTAGTACCTTCTTGTGTCTTAATTTTTGGAACTTGAAATCATTGTCAACTTCTCTAGGTCTTTTGGTTCTTATCATCTATTCCTTTTATCTAAAAGATATCACTGTACTTATCTCTAGAGAAGTGGCTATAATGGTTTATTTGGCGTGTACCTTATAATTTTTTTCCATTGAAGTTGCTAATGATTGAGACCTTCAAGCATGCCTACTTTTAGTGAATCCAAGCCTCTTGAGTTGCATGTAATTTGTAGATGAATTTCCTAAATGCAAGGAATATAAAATGTTTTACTTAGATAATCCTCCTTAATTATTATTTTAATTTTGTAACAAAAATTATTGAGAATAAATTGTATATCTTATTTGTGATACTTGAGAAAGATATCCTCTACTAGTGACTAAATATATCTTGATTTAAAATGATATAAATTTATATCTCGATAATTATTATTTTTTGATACAATAAACTTGCAAAGGCTAATATTGAATTGTTATTCAATTTTCATGACATTCAATAATTATGTTTAGTGATACTATAATTTTAATATTTATTTTAGAGAACTAGAGTTTAATAGTGACTTGGTTTAGTTGAAAAAGGGGATGATAGTAACTATCATTATCCTTCGTTAAAAGATTCAAGCGAACCTCAATAGTTATTGCATGAAGGTTTTGATAAAGGTATGAGTTATATTTATATTTGTCTATTTTACTTGTCATTATACATATGAAATGTTACATAATTGTCTTGAGCATGTTGTGTTAAACAAAGTAATTCATCTTATTAAGTTGATCCTCACTTTTAGCAAGGTATTCCACTATCTTTAGTTTTTTTTTTCATATTCGTGTAAGTCTCTTCTCTAACCTATGCCAACTCTAGTTATACTTTTCTTGTCAAGCATTCTCTCCATTCATAATCATAGATGATAGTACTTTTCTTTGTATAACATAATAGATTTGTTACTCTACAATGTCCACTAATGTATGGAAGTTTATTATCTTGAATTAAGTTCTTAATTCTACTCTTTGAAAATTACAATGGTATGAGGAAACTTGGTAGACCATTTGGAATTGTTTTATGAGTAATATTCATATAAAAAGAGGGAATCAATAATAGATACTAGAAAAGATACCCTTCACATGGATAATAGTTGTGATTGTTTAGATAACATTGGGAAGAATGATTAGTATTCATTAATAGAAAATTTCAATGTGAATAAAAAATAGTTAGTGTAAATTAAGACTTCAAATAGAATTGATTTTAGTATTTAATGATATTTTGGGTTTGGAATTGGACTTGATATTCTGTTAGTTTAAACATAAGTACAATCATTTGGCAAGAATAATAGCATCATAAAATATATTTCAATTGGGTTTTTTTAAAAGAATGTGGAATTTGTTAATAATAACTAAAAGGAATCTTAAAGTTCCACATATATATATATATATATATATACCTTTTTAATACATTTTTTTTCCTTTGGAAATCTTGATGTTATTTCTGACTACTGACTCTTTTTGTTGTCAAGTTTGATATAGCATGTAAATGAATCAGGAATATAGTAGTTTGTTATCTTAGTATTCACATTAGTAATTGTGGAACATTCTTTGGAAATCTTGATGTTATTTCTGACTACTGACTCTTTTTGTTGTCAAGTTTGATATAGCATGTAAATGAATCAGGAATATAGTAGTTTGTTATCTTAGTATTCACATTAGTAATTGTGGGAACATTCTTTTAAGTAATTAATTTAAGATTCCATCTTAATAAGCCTATATAGACACCCATGTACCTGTCTTATAAGGTAAACCTATATAATTCAACTTATGCCTATCAAACTCATTTGGAGACTAAATAGCATCATTAATATGGAACACTTCTATCTTTTAGAAATGTAGATATTTATTTAGATTTCTAATCATGTTTTTCCTTCAAATAGAATTATTGAATTGTTCTTGACTTTCTTAGCATTTTGACCATTTGACTAAGATGTGGTATCAAAGTAGCTAACAGAGATGGAATTTTGTGGTTCTCACTCAAGTAAGGGTAGGTTGATATTGATTTTGTATTAATGGCATAATTGTGTCAAGAGAATAGTCAAATTTTATGAGTTTTATGATATCTAGTTATTATTGTAAATGGGGTTGATAGGAAAGGTTATGCAAATGTTTCTATGATATGATGTACCAATACGTAAATCTAGACAAAGATGGTTAGATTCAAATTTATATAGATTTATTTTTAGTGTGTTATATATTTAATGGTAAAATGGTTATTATGTAAATTAGTATTAGTGGAGTTTTGAGATTATATGTTAATGTGAGGATACAACCTAGATGAAATCTTTATTCCATATCTTTTTGATAGCTTCCAGGAGGAAGCTTGAGACTAGAGGGGAGAATGTGAGGCATAGCTAGTATTATTCTATAGATTTTGATTTGACTTTACATTTATATACTTTGGCGATTTGGACATAAGGTTTTGATTTAGAAATATTACTATTTTGGAATATGGACATAAAAATTTTGCATGCATGCTTATATATTTATTTTCTTGTAAATGAAATAATATGCTCATTTAATTAAATAACTTGATTAAGAAGTATTATGAGTATATGTTTAATTTCTGCAAAAATAATTATTTTTATGATAGATTTTAAAAATATTTGATGTTAGAAATTCTAATGTTTAAATTATTGTTTCAGCTGTAATTTCCAAATTGTACTAATGATTCCTTTGAGATATTTTAGGTGGGCAATCTAGGTCCCTTAAAAATTGGAGACAAAATCCAAATGCTAAATGTTTATTAATGATTTTAATTTTTGTCAAGGGAGTTTAATGTTTGATTGTATTTTGATTTTCTTGACCATTTATTATGGAGGGATGTTTTTATTGAATTATCTTTTTTATTTGGGAGTATTTTGAGGGAAATAAGAGCTAGGAGTTATTTTATTTTATTTTAAAGAGGGAATCAGAATGGTTGGGAGGTGAAGAGGAAATGTGGGCGTTGTGGATTGCATTTTTTCTTCATTTTTTATGTATTTTTCTTCTTTGGAGGAAGAGGGGGAAGGGATGGAATGAATTGGTTGTAGGATGGTATTGGTTGGAAAAAGACTATAAATTTGGATAGGTTATTTGGGTTGATCCTAACTTGGACAACCAAGGTATGGTTGAATTTTATTGGTAAATTTTTTGTTGTTATTGAATTCTTGATAGATGGTTGGAAAAATTAATGTTTGTTATTATTTTGTGTGGTGTCATGTTGAGTATTAGAGGGTTTGGGTGTGCATAAGGAGTGGATCTCTCCTAAGGGTTGAAAGCCTCCTTCGTTTGGGGTTGAGGAGGGCGTGGAGCCTCTCTTGGGGATTTTGATCAAATATGAAATTTTATTGAGTTGTGTACAATAAAAGAGAGTTGTGAATGACAAATTGGATTATTGTATGAATGAAGGTGAGTTGGGTATTGGAAGGTTGTGTATGAAGGTGGTTGTGTCAGAAGGATGGTGGTGGTTGTGTGTGAAGAATGTTGGATCGATGGTGGTGGTTATGTGTTGAAAATGAATTTGTATATTGAAAGTTTTGAATAAATGTTTTTTCCCCAAGAGGAAAGGGAATGCCCCTTCTCCCCCTTTACAAGAATTATGTAATTGGATTCTTTGTGTGTGAGACAGTGTTTATTATTTTCTAAATTTAATCTATGTTGAGCATTTGGATTTTTTCTCCCACTTGGGGGTGGACTTATCAGTCCTATGGCTGGGAGGAGAACAGTATTGGGCTTCCCTATTTAGTGTTTGCAAGTTTATAAAGTGTCATCTGGATTTGCTAAAGAAGATTTGATTTCTGAGTTCCTTATTGTATTGTTGATACATACAAAATTGTAGATTAAAAAATTTCTCTATTGAATCTCAAAAAATACCAATGAATATTGTTCCTTACATTTCATGTTTTAATTTGTGAAATGTTTGCACAGATACTGCACTAAATTTTATGTAACAACGATGCATTGTAAATTTAATGTATTCGGTAAGCAAAGTATTAAATACCAATGGTTTTAGCCATTCTTTGTTAACATTATTATTTTCTTTTTATTCGCTTTTGTAAACTTAACTAATGAGTAGCATTGGAAGAATCTAACTTGGAAATAAAATTCTTGTTCAAGTTATTGCAGACAAGTTTCCAATGTTATTAAGGAAATTTTTAGTTAAGTGTAGTAGAATATCTTTATTTAATTTATTAATTTCCTCCTAAATTTAGTTATTTAATTGTAATTTATTAACTCGTTTTAGAGTGGGCATTACACCCCCTTTGAAATCAAACATACATACTTTATCTCTCTCAAAGGAAACAATTGTTCTGCAACTACCTTTCCTTTTATTGCACTCTATTTTCTTCACCTTCTTTGCACACTACACAACATACTTCACCAACTAGCAACAACTTCACATATCCTTTGACACAACTGACAAAGGAAAAAACATGTATACCACATAATGAAAACTTTACTCCCTTTGATTGCAACAACCAATAATGCTACTACATACTCCCCCTGAGAGGTAGCCACCAACATCAATCTAGAAAAAGGAATGAATCCTAAGATCCATTGGACTTGTAATGCCAAGCCACATAACCTTAAAGAATGATGCAAACACAACGGAAATGTAACAATTTTTTTTTTTTAAAAGTGTAATTATAACATGTAATGTGAACAACACTAACACATACATTCTTTAAGGTACATGACAATGCAATACCTTTGAATCCCATATATAGAAGTATTCTAACCTTAGCATATAAATATTACTCATGAATTTAAATTGCATACATCTAAAACATTTAATCCATTTCATAAGATACAAAATACATAAAGGAATCATTTATAACTTGCATTCATTTCATAAATTAATTACAAAGCTCATTTCCAAAATGAAGATGTTCATACAATTAAAGTTACAATTACATTGATACAAAATTCCTCCTCGAATACAAATGAGGAGTAATACATATACAAATATCCACTGATACAAAGAACAAAAGAGATGATATATATCAACTGGTACATGCAAGCTTTCCAATCTAGAAGATCATGTTATTACGAACATGGAATGGGGACCCAATGGTGTATGGTGCATGTTCCACCCAACCAAGTGGTACCCGAAGGCCCACCCCCCATGCTAGGAGATAGTAAAAGGGCTCCCAAGACAAACTAACAACCTCTAGTCACAAGAAAACTCAAGACTTGACTACACAAGTATAACACATAACATGAAGATTGCATTGCTTCTAGAGTAAAAGAATCAAGTACATCAATTGAACATATAAACCGTTGTCATAGGAGGAGTGTCACACATAATTTTCTATGGGTTATCCTGGCACACCTCTGTGTGTCAGACCCCCAACTAAGAACCACTCTCCTACCAATAACATAAGGATCTAAACCAATACTCAAGGGTATACACAGTGCACAAATATCAATAATAGATATCAACTATGATACAAGAGACAACACATCCCCGTTCGTAGTAACCGGGTGATTAGCTGAACAATCAAGTGCACTACCCAAGAAAATATAAGGGTTGAATTACAACTCACAATAACTCCCTCATAAAATAACATCTAGAAGACTTACAACTACAACAATCTAATTTTCCCCAAAAAGAAAATAGAAGATATCACAATTTTAATAGGTAAATTCAAGCAAGATATGAATCTACCATTAAGATTTCCTAAATCCAATTTTGAAAATAGAAACACATTGCTTAAATTAATCTAATTTAAAACAATATCATTTACTAATAATAAAGAAAAATTGCATCTTATTGTTTAAATAAATTTCCCATTTTCAACTAATTAAAATCAATCTCCTCATTTAATTTATATTATTTAAAAATAATCTACTTCATGCATTTGCATGCATCTAATTATAAAAATACATTTTAAATATATATATATATATATATATATATAATTTAAATATTTGAAACCAATTATAATTTCCAATATATATATATATATATATATATATATTAAATAAACATATATTTAAATATTAATTTACAATTTTCAAACAATACTAAACATAAAACTAGTATGTTGCAACTTTAATAACTTTTGTTTTCTGATCTAGGTTTTTCTAAACAATTTACAAAAGGTGCACCACCAAGTCTTTTAAAACATATAAAAAAATCAGCCATACCCAGTTTGTAGTTATTTATAATTTAGTGACTCTCTCTCTTTGTTTTTTTTTACAATTTTCCCTGTAGAAAGTTATTCACAAAACATTTTCTACAGAAAAAGATCTATAAATTAACCAGAGGTTTCCAATTTCAACAAAATTTTAATAGAGGAATTTCAATTTTCACAAATTTAACAAAGGATCTGAATTCAAACCTATAGATATTTTCCAAACCTTCTAATGTATTCCCTTGGAATTTCAATTGTTTTAAACATAATTTCCCTATAGAGGATCTAAAGTTTTCACAATTTCTCTATAGAAGCTTTTCGACAATTTTCCTACAAAATTTTCTAAAAATACACAGTAATTTCCTAAACAACCTTTCAAATTAACAAAATTAAATTAAAACTTCTACAAATTTAACAAATCCTCTTGTACAGACAATCTTTCAATTTTTACAAAAAAATAAGCAAAGCTTCTACAGAATAGGTTTTTTACAAACAATCTTTTCAAATCAACAAAATAAATAAAATAATAAAAGAACTTGTTTTCCAAAAGTTTGAAGAAATAAAATTTGAAGCAGAGCCTCGCCTTGAGAATTCAATTCTGAAAGCCTTTTCCAAAATCACTACTTGCAGAAAGATGCAAAAATAAGAGCCCAAAATCTTCAAACCTCCTCTAATTTTCAACAAACAATTTCTAAAATATCCCTATTTCCATTCCCGTGAAGTAATCTCTTACCTCTTCCAGTTAATACCCATTATTCTCTCCAAGAAATCATTCTCAATAAAAATCCCTTAATTACTTTTCTCAACACTTGTCAAAATTAAAATATCTTTCTCAACAACACACAAATATTTCCTCTAAAGCATTTACAAGTCATTTTTGCATTTTAATAATTCAAACAACATTTTAATCTCTAAATAAATTTAATCAATTAATCTATTCACTTAATAAATAAATTTAATCAATTGATTTATTTACTTAATAAAATAAATTTAATCACAAGGATTAAATTACTTTACAAAATAAATTAAATTTAATTAATTAAATTAAATAAAAAGCTTTTAACAACATTAATCTAAAATAAATAAATAATCATTTAAAACATTTAATCATCAAATTTTCACAAAGAAAACCTTGCATGATAAATAAATATCAAAGAAAACATGGACAACTTGACCACAAAACATAACGAACAAGGATTGATGACACACTGTGACTAGGGTTGTGGTTTGACTAGAAAAACCTTGTTACTATCTCCCAATCAACTATTCCATTGGGCAATGGACAAGCTCAAACCTATGAATCTAGGTGGAGCCGATGCCATGTACTTGTTCACTCAAACATATAAATTAGAGTACACATTCATAATAGTCGAGGTGCTAGGAAATGAACTCTAGCAATTGTATCTCATTCTCGTATGCCCCCATACATTCAATGGTACGATGTTGCCCTTTCCACCTATCCTCACAATATGTTATTGTATCACTTAACTACCCAATAAATCTTTGCATCATAATAATAACAAAACAATATGCATCATGCCCACAAAAGTACCATCAGAAGCTCTTGTTCCATCTTCCTCTATAGATTACTTAGCTAGACTACCTACACATCCCAAGTGAGAACGGAGGGGCACTATAGGACTAATGCACATCCTTATGCATCTAATTGAAAGGAGGGGCAATAACCCCCAACTTCTCCTGGAGATAATCAAAAGTATCCTTAGGAAGAACCTTCATGAAGATATCTATAGTTTGATCCTTAGTAGGCACATACTCCAGCTTCACCTCATTCTCTGCAACCTTTTCTCTCAATAAGTGATACCGGATTGAAATATGCTTTTTCCTTGAATGCATTAGCAATTTTTTTGAAATATTAATAGCACTTGTATTATCACATAAGATGGAAATAGGTTCATCATATACCACTCTCATATCCTTCAAAAAAATTCTTCATCCAGAACACATGTGTGCAACATTATGCTGCAACAATGTATTTTTCCTCTGTAGTAGATAATGACACTAAATCCTACTTCTTGCTTAGCCAAGACACCAACCTTCTTCCAAGAAAGAAAGCACCACCACTTGTACTCTTTCTATTATCCACACAACTTTCCCAATCTGCATCTATATAAGCACTCAGAGAAAAATTAGTATCCTTTGGATACTACAAACCATGTTTTGAAGTGCCTTTCAAATATTTAAATATCCTTTTCACTTTTTCCACATGTGTCTCTCTAGGATCTTCTTGAAATCTAGCCACATGATAAACTGCATGCATGATATTTGGTCTAGTAGCAATTAGATATAGTAGTCCTTCAATCATTGCTATGTACTCGCTCTGATTAGCCTCAGGAGATTCTTCATTCTTAGTTTGCAACTAGTAACCATAGGAATACATAGCGGTTTAGAGTTTTCCATCACAATCTTCTTCAATATTTCCTTGACATACTTAGATTGTGAAATGAATATCCCTTTCTTTGTCTAATTGATTTGAATTCCAAGAAATTCATCTCCCCAAACATAGACATCTCAAACTCTTTTTGCATCTCTTCTACAAATCTCTTCTATGTTGTTTCATTACCTCCAAAGACTATGTTATCAACATATATAATCACAATCAATATTTGATCTTTTTCAAATTTGAAATAAATATTAATATATGTGGTACCTTTATTGAATCCTTGCTGCAATAATTACCTATCCAATCTAGCATACGAAGTTCTAGGAGCTTGCTTGAGTCCATATAATTCCTTCTTCAATCTACAGACCATATCATGATTATCTGATAAATGAAATCCTTTTAGTTGTTCAATGTAAACCTCTTCTTCCAACTCACCATTCAAGAATGCAGACTTCACATCCATTTGATAGAATTTGAAATCTTTATGTGCTACATAAGCCAAAACATCCTAATAGCTTCCATCTTTTCCACTAGAGAAAATGTCTCCTCAAAATCTATTCCTTCTACTTGTGAGTAGCCTTTACACATAAGAATTTCCTTATTTCTTGTCACTTCTCCACTCTCATTCAGCTTGTTCTGGAATACACACTTAGTTCCAATCGCATTCTTCTTTACTGGTCTTGGGACAAGTTCCCAAGTCCGATTCTTCTCAATTTGCATCAATTTTTCTTCCATATCCTTGATCAAATATTCATCTTTGCATGCTTCAATCACTATTTTAGGTTCAACTTTGGAAAGTAAACATAGATTCACTTGTTCTTCTATCAAAGCAACCTTTCTTCTTGTCAACACACCTCTTCTTTTGTCACCAATGATCTAATATTTTGAATGATTCTTTTGTACATACTTAGGGGTCTTAGAGATCTTTTTTCTGAGCTTCTTCATCTTCAACTTGCACTTGTTTTTCCTTACCTTCATATTTATCTTCTTCTCTACAAGATGACTCATCTGATTCATATGCATCTATTATCACTAAAATTTTATGTAAGTGTTCATCCACTTTGACACTTGCACTTTCAATAATCTTTTTCAGCCTCTTGTTGTAGCATTGGTAAGCCTCACTTCTTATAGAATATCCAAGGAATATTCCTTCGTCAGATATTGCATCAAACTTTCCTAATATTTCTTCATCTCTTCTAATACAGCATTTGCTTCCACACACTGAAATATTTCACAACATGGGATCTTCCATACCACAACTCATAGGGAGTCTTTGAACTGTTTGTCCTTGCTTGTGCCTTATTAAGTATGTAGATTGCAATATGAATTTCTTCTCTCCAATAGACTTATGATAGGTTTACTTCCTTCATCATTGTCCTTGATTCTTCTTGAATAATCGTATTCCTCCTTTCCACAACTCTATTCTACTGAGGAGTCCTAGGGGCTGAAAAATGCCTCTTTATTCCATGATCTTCACAAAAAGTGTTAAACTCCTTGGAGGTGAACTCTTCACTCTGTTAGATCTCAAACATTTGATTTTCATATCCATTTCATTCTCAACCATAGCTTTGAATTCCTTAAACTTATCTAAAGCTTATGATTTTTCTTTGAGAAAAGTAACCCAAGTAATTCTAGAATAGTCATCAATTAATAGCATGAAATATTGTTGCCTTGAAAACTTTTGATTCTTGTAGGTCCAGAAAGATCCGTATGCACCAACTCCAAAGGACTGGTAGTAGATTATTCTTTGACTTTGAAACTCTTTATATCTTGCTTCCCAATTTAACATTCCTTGCAAACAACATTAAAAGGTTTTGTAATCTTAGGGATATCTCGCATAGCTTGATTTGAACTAATCCTCACTAGGCTATAAAATTTGATGTGACACATTCTTCTATGCCATAGCCAACTTTCACTAATCTGAAAGAATTAACCATTTACACCCTTAAGTTGATAAACATTTCCATATGTTCATCTTCCTACTCCAACCATAGTTCTAGAGTCTTTTCTGATCTCACAACCATTATCCTAAAACACAAGATTATGTTCTTTGCTACACATTTGTCCTATACTCAAAAGGTTATGCTACAGACCTTTAACATAAAGAACATCATCTGTATTATGATTTCCATCAAAACTGATTGAACCTTTTCCACATATCTTAGCAAATGTGTCATCACCAAACTTAGCTAAACCACCTTCAAACTTCTAAATCTTAACAAACTTGCTCTTATCACTTGTCATGTGATTTGAGCATCCACTATCAATTATCTAGTTCTTCTCTTCTCTAGCATGAAAAGCAATCACCATTTCCCCTCTAATGTTATGACCTGCTTTCAGAGCACTTTACTTCATACATCTCTCAGATTTAACAGAATTAGTTCCAACATTTAGAACCATGAATAAGCATTCATCATCTTCATCATCCAGATAATCAAATTCATCATTAGATATACTAGCATCTTCTTTAACATAATAACTTCTCTAAATTGATTTACCTTTATTTTCCTTAGGTCTATCTTTTGAAGCTTTGATAGGACATCTTGAAGCATAATGACCAATATTTCCACAGTTAAAGCATTTGAAAGTTAACTTACCTATACATTTTCTAGTGCCTATATTTTCAATTTCCTCACAAATTTTTCTTCTAACTCATCAAGTTCATCCAGATTAGATTCCTCATTCTTCTCTACTTTACCAACTTTAAAATTAGTCTTTCTTTTTACATCACTTGGACCAAAATATCTCAATTCAAAAGTAGTTAATGCACCAAACAACTAATCTCTAGAATAATGATCTAAATTTGGAGCTTCTTCAATAGTAGATAACTTATGACTATAAGAGTTAGGAAGAGTTATTAATACCTTCTTTACCACCTCATCTTATTCAAGTTTTCCTCCAAGGCCTCTGATGGAATTGACAACTTCATCCACTCTATGCATGTAGCCTATAATATATTCATCTTCTGTCATCCTTAAGGTCTCAAATTTAGTCTTCAAATTTTGCATCTTTGCTTGCTTGACTTTATCATCTCCTTCATAGATACTTTCCATTTTTTTCTAAATTTCACCAATAGTTTTAAGACTCATAACTTTCACGAGTTTTGAATTAGAAAGACCACTTAAAATAGCATACCTTTATTTTCCATTGTTATCGTATGCCTTGATATCATCATTAGTATTCTGATCATTTGCAAGCACTATATATCTAGTTTCAACAGACTTCCAAACTCCAAATCCTAGAGAAAAAAGAAAACCTTCCATCCTAATCCAAAAAATGAATCACAGACACACACCTTAACTCAGACCCAAATACACTTGAATTAAAGACCACACACAACACTTAAACACTATCTAGAATATTTTATTAACACCTCAAAATCCAACAAATCCTTCGCAACAACTTTCACCTAAAGAACATACTCATCCTACATAACCAGCTAACCTTCCACATTGCAACACCTGAATCCAACCTTGTGGAGCACCAAAACACAAAAAACTCAAATTAAAGATAGATACTATCAGTATAAGCACACTTCCAGATCTACAAGACCAGAAACCAAATTGTGGATAAATATGGAGCAAAACTATTTATCCTAGACATCACCACTTTCACAATTCACACATTGGTGAACACAACTTTCTCTGCACAACGATCTAGAACCTAAAACTCTAGATATAACACATTTGAACATGACCAACATATCTGAAACACACAGAAAAATATTCAACCATGAATAAATGCAAAGAAAAACACTGAACACCACTCTATCACACTAAATATTCTTTTATTCAAATTTTCTTAAAAACACTTGGAAACCAAGCACCACAAACTCAAACTCATCACCTAGAATACTTCTACAACATCTCAACCACACAAGAGGTTGAACATCACCAATCAGAAATACATTCTCATCAAAGTAGTGTTACTACTAATGACAACATAATACAATCAATCAAAGCATCTCCATAGACTTCCAACAATCTCCCTATAAACTTATTAACATCAATGCAACAAAAAAGATCTGTTGACATCAATGACAACACAAACTTCCAACACTTGTATTATCAAAAAATATATAAATGGGTTTATTATATACCACTCTAATGTCCTTCAAAGTCTACTTCATCTACAACACTTGTGTGCAACAAGATGCTGCAATAATATATTCTGCTTATGCAGTAGACAATGACATTGAATCCCGATTTTTGCTTATCCAAGACACCAACCTGTTTCCAAAAAAGAATGCACCACTAGTTGTAACTTTTTTGTCATCCACAAAACCTACCCAATGTACATTTTTATAAGCACTCAGAGAGAAATCAATATCCTTTGGATACCGCAAACTATATTTTGGAGTGCCCTTCAAGTATCTAAATATTCTCTTCATTGATGCCACATGTGACTCTCTAGGTTCTTCTTGAAATATAGCCACAAGACAAATTGCATGAATGATATCTAGTCTGGTAACTTAGTTACATACAACAACCCTCCAATCATTGATTTGTACTTGTTTTGATCAGTCTTAAAAGATTCCTCATTCTTGCTTAACTTGCAACCAGTAACCATAGGAGTATGTATTAGTTTAAAATCTTCCACTCCAAATTTCTTCATCATTTCCTTGACATATTTTGATTGTGAAATGAAATACCTTTTTTTTGTCTAATTGATTTGTAGTCCAAGGAAGAAATTCATCTCCCCAAACATTGACAATTCAAACTCATTTTACATTTGTTTTGCAAATATTTTGCACATTACTTCATTACCTCAAAAAATTGTCATCAACATACACAACCACAATCAAGATTTGATCTTTTTCAACCTTAGAATAAATATTTCTATCTATGGTACCTTTATTGAGTCCTTGCTACAACAAGTACCTATCCAATCTTGCATACCAAGCTTTGGGAGCTTGCTTGAGTTTATATAGAGCTTTCTCCAATCTGTAGACCATATTAGGATCATCTGATAGCTAACATCCTTCTAGTTGTATAATGTATACTTCTTCCAACTCACCATTCAAGAATGTATACTTCACATCCATTTGAAAAACTTTGAAATCCTTATGTTTTGCAAAAGCTAAAAACATCCTAATAGCTTCCATTCTTTCCACTAGAGAAAATATCTCCTCAAAGTCTATTCGTTCCACTTGTGAGTAACCTTTACACACAAGCCTTGCCTTGTTCCTAATAACTTCTCCATTCTCATTCAACTTCTTCTAAAACACAAACTTAGTTTCAATCACATTTTTCTTTGCTAGTCTTGGGACAAGTTCCCAAATATAATTCTTCTCAATCTATATTATTTCTTCTTCCATAGCCTTGATCCAATATTCATCTTTGCATGCTTCATCCACTATTTTAGGTTCAACTTTGGAAAGTAAACATAAGTTTACTTGTTCATTTGTCATGGCAGCCTTTCTTATTATCAATACACCTCTACTTTTGTCACTAATGATCTAATTTTTAGAATGATTATTTTGCACATACTTAGGGGTCTTAGAGATCCTTTCTTAAGCCTCTTCCTCTTCAACCTGTACTTCAATTTCCTTACCTTTATCCTTTTCTTCTTCTATGCAAGAAGACTCATTTGATTCATATCCATCTATCAACATTGAAATTTTATGTAGATCTTCATCCACCTTGACACTTGCACTTTCAACAATCCTTTTTAGCCTCTTGTTGTAGCACCGGTAGGCCTTAATTTTTAAGAATATCCAAGGAAGATTCCTTCATCAGATCTTGCATCAAACTTTTCTAAGTTTCCTTCATCTTTACTGGTATAGAATTTGCTTCCAAACATGTTGAAATACTTGACAGGAGGAGTTCTTCCATACAAAAACTCATAGGTAGTCTTTGAACCATTTGTCCTTGCTTGTGCTCTATTAAGTATATAAACTACAACATGAATTACTTCTCTCTAGTAGACTCTCGATAGGTTTTCTTCTTTCATCATTGTTCTTGCTAGTTCCTAAACATTCATATTCTTCCTTTCAACCACTCCATTCTGCTGAGGAGTCCTAGGAGCTGACAAATGCCTCTTTATTCCTTGAACTTCACAAAAAATGTTAAACTCATTAGAGGTGAACTCTCCGCCTCTGTCATATCTCAAACATTTGATTTTATATCTATTTCATTCTCAACCATAGCTTTGAATTCCTTAAACTTGTCTAGAGCTTTTTATTTTTATTTGAGAAAACTTACCCAAGTCATTCTAGAATAATCATCAATTAATAACATGAAATACCTGTCACCTCGAAAAATTCTTGTTCTTGTAGGTCCAAAAAGGTTTGTATGCATCAAATCCAAAGGTACTGCGATGGAATCTTCTTTAATATTGAATATTTTTCTTGTTTATTTCCCAACTTGACATTCCTTACAAACTGCATTTATAGGCTTTGTAATCTTTGGCAGATCTCTTACAGCTTGAGCAGAGTTGATTCTAACTAGGCTATCAAAATTGATGTGACTTATTCTTCTATGCCATAGCCAACTTTCATTAATTTGACTCATAAGGAACATACCATTAGCACCCTTGAGCTAATAAACATTTCCATATGTCCTTTTTCCTATAGCAACTAGAGTTTCAGAGCCTTTTTTGATCTCACAACCACCATCCTGAAATACAAGATTATATCATTTGCTACACATTTGTCCTACACTTAGAAGATTATGTCGGAGCCCCTTAACATAAAGAACATCATTTGTATTATGCTTGCTGATAAGTCCAGTTTATGACTCAATTTTGATAGAGTTTATTATCCATTTTTTGTATTTGTCATAGACTTTGATACTTGGATGTTGACCTTTTTATAATATTTCCTCAAAACCATAGACATTGGGCATAAGCTTATTTTTGTAATCTTTAATGACATTATGCTATATGAACTATCTATGTTAATTTTACATGTGGATTAATGAATGTTACTTTAAGATAGTTACAGCTATGCAATTGTTGTGCGTAGACCAATCCCACAATAGTGGTTTACAATTTTTGGCCAAATTGGACACTAAAATAATTTTTTTAAACTAAATCTTCACTTTCAAGCACCTATAGTGGCTAAACCGTGAGGAATTTGAAGATGATGCAAACTAGAGTTTCATGAAATTTTGTCTATAGATTCTAAATATTTCTTTTTCAAAATTTTTGGAATTAGATTGCACTTCTTTTCCATCTCCCTCGAAAACTAGTTTTCAAAAACAACATTTTTAAAAGTGCCCGTTACCGTATAACACATAACTTTTTCCATTAAGGATAAAATTCTAATTCTTTCAAATTTAGATTTGTAACTCTGATATCTAGTGCTTCCACTTGGTTAGATAGTTTCTTATTGAATATTTTTTCTCTAATAAAGTTTTGAAGTCAAACCAATTACAATTCAGACATAGCGCGACCGTATAACGCGTAACTTTTTTTGTATGTATTGAGATTCAATTTAATTTTTTTGTTGGATCAAGGACTTCAATATCTAGTGCAATCATATTTTTTATTTTTTTTTGATAGTCTACTATTTTTCCACATGTGCAAAACAAAGAGCTTGATTTTTTGGTGAAAAACCTACATTTACAAGAAATAAAAAATAAATATAATAATAAAATTAAATTTATTTGAAATTATACTTTTGGGAAGCTTATAATAAGGACTACATACTTACAAAAAATAAATTTTAAATGAATTCATTTGATCCCCCAAAAGGTAAATCAAAAGTGGTTTTTCATCAGCATTTTGATAGGTGTAAAGGAGACTTTGTTATAGGTATGGTTTAAAACTAGCGGGGTTTTATCCAAGGGGGTTTGATCTAAGGTAGTTTGATCAAACTAACTTCAATGGAATGCTTTAAATGGAAATTTTTAAGGCTTAAATCATTATAATTTCTAAAAATATGTGATTTCAGCAAAAATCAGTTCCTCCTAGAAATTGTAAACCAGCTTTGTGGGATCACATATTGTTATGCAGATATAATTAGAAGCCTACAAAATTGGGAAAGATTCTTTTAGCTGGTCATTCGCCATGAAGGTCAACAAGGTGATCGTTCAAAAGTCAATGGAGGGAAGACTCATCAAGAGGGAAATTCCTAGTTCAAATCAAAGAATTGTAACCACCTTGTAACTGGTCTTAATTGTTTGTTGAGGGAATATATGAGTTACTATTGTGCTAGATCTGCATTAAGGAAAACATGTTTGACCAGATTACATGCATGTGTAACCTCCTCTCCACTTTTTATGTTTTTCCTAAAGTGGCATCCTCCTAATCTATTGGAGTTGACCACCTTGCTAGGTATTTAGTTAGTAGTTCTTCATATAAATAAGACTCAAATGCTCCTTCTTAGGAGGTTGATTGATCTGATGATGTACTCACATTCTTAGTTTTTTCAGTAATATAGTTATGTTGCTCGATTGTACTCTTGTTTTCCAATGAATAAAATAAAGTTATAAGTTTGTGCATCTGAGTTCACATTTTTTTTAAGGGATACTCATCCAGGGGGTCCCACTTGGTGGGCATTCCATCCTCTAGTTTAGTAATTACTTTATGTTCAACAATTAGTTAAAAATTTGGCACTGTCTATTCCTGCAACCACTAGAATTTCATTTTGTGACTGTTCCTACAGCTAAAGCAGATAGAGTAGTTTCCTGTTTGTTGCTTAGATTTTCATTTTTGTCATGCATTTCAGATTAGTATAGTTGTTGGTTGATGCTCAACACTTATATTACTTATTTCCAAGAAATTTACTTTCAACATTATGTCTTTCTTAGTTGTAGGATGAATGTGGCTACTTTGGGATTCCTAGTGCACATATTGTGCTAACCTATTTCAAGTCTACGTCCCTAGGTTGACAAGTTAAATGCACCTTCATGATGATTGAGATAGTTATTCAGATTAGATGTCCAATATTTGGATCACAGCTGTAAGGGCTTAGTTGTTAAATCATTGTAGGAGGCCAACATTTTTGGCGTTGTTGTCGGGGATGGTGTCAAACTAGGGAGTTCTTTGGATTCATTGATATTTTTCCTCCTTGTATTGTTTCTGAAAAGTTTTTTCTTAGTACACCTCTTATTTAGGGAAGTAATGATCCATTATTCTTTTTCCAATTCTTTGTGTGAGCTGGTTGATTGTGAGTTGATATCGTATGCATAAAGGAGGAGAGATGCTCATGGGAGATTCCTTCCTAATAACCCTAATCCATTCTAGCTATTTGAGTATCAGAATCTGCCAAGAGAAGAAGAAGAAGAAGAGCCACATCCCTTTGTTGATGCATTTCCTGATCTAACCAGTTCTGAAATTTCCTCTAAAGATCAAAATCAGAATGAGAATCTCTTTGCTTTGGAACTACATCAGGCAGGCATGGGTGATGCAAATAGAAATAGACCTAACCAACCAGCTTTTCCTTTCCCCATTGCTCATCAGAATAAAGTTGACAACCTCAAAAATATCCCTACTTCAGTCCTTCCTAAGTTCTATGGACTTGACACAGAAGATCCTGATAGTTTCTTGTTCGAGTTTGATATACTTTGTAGGAGTTATGACTATACCACTAATACCCATAGGCTTAAGCTATTCCCTACCACCTTGAAAGAAGCTACATTAAGATGGTTTATGAGCCTAGGAAGAAATACTATTGAGACTTGGGAGGACATGAAGAAAAATTTCCTTGAAAAGTACAAGGAATACTATAGGGGAAGTGACATGAGGGGAGATGACATTTTTAGGATGCAACAAAAGGAAGATGAGAGCCTGAAGGATTACATTTCAAGGTTTTTATTTTGCCTACATAAATATCCACACATACACTTAATGAAGAATCACAAAAGATTCTTTTCCTAAGAGGAATTAGTGACAGCTGCACTGATGCCTTGGACCTGATGGGAGGAGGAGATATCACCCAAGTTCCTTGGGAGGATATCAAGAAGATATGTTAGAACTATTCTAGGGTAGCTTCAAAGAAAGGGAGAGCTTACCGATCCTCTATGGGTAATTCATCTATCAATGGAGTCTCAAGGATGGAGATTACTCACTTGTTGGCAGACTTCAAGCAAGGCATCATAAAAAATTTGGCTACTCAGTTGGATACACTTCAGGCCGAAAAGAAACAAGAGGAGGCAGAGATAATGTTGGCAGAATATTGCCCTCATTTCCAACAAAAGAAGGACTGCATATGCAAGATGGTAGCTAATATTGATAGCAAGCATATTCCACCTGAGTTCAAGCCAATCCAGGTTGAAGAGGATCAAGTCTACTATGTTGCACAAAGGAGGCCATGGGCTCCAAGACAAGGAATGCCACCAGATCCACTCTCTTTTGTTGGGTCATATTTCAATTCTTATTCATCTAGTAACCAATGGCAACCCCCATATCCATCCAATTATGGAGGATATCCACCACAGCCTTGGAATAACCCTCCAAATTCCTGGCCCAATCA
>VDFB02294840.1:0-22615 GCA_007258455.2 Sequoia sempervirens
TTCCCCTTCATCATCGGGCAGGCCCTCGATGTCTGCTGACATAAAATCAGCAATTTGTGGCAGTCTGAACCTGCTGTAGTTCCTTCTTCGCACTTCATACTTGTCTTGACAATTTACCCAATAATCTTCCATAGAAGACTTATGTGACGAGTGCTACTCGAGATGTGCTGCATAGAGCCCTCTGGGATCATAGGATCTTCTCTCAATGAGATACTTGAGATTAAACCTCACCGTTTCCTAACTCATCATCTTAGCATCTGCCGCGAATCCGCATCTATAGAGTCCCATTCCAATGGGAAAATTAACAGCTGTCTTCCTCTTCAAGCGCAAGTAGACGTGAACTTCGGACAACTGTCTCAGGAATTCCATGAAGACTACTCTATCTGAAGGGTATCTTGGTAGCATGGCGGGGTGACCAATGTAGCCATACACGCGTATGTAGGAGAATGTAGGGAATTGGATGAACCAATCCGCCCAATCCGGCATTGCCTCTCTGGCTGTCTGTGAAATACGCATGTGCATCTCATGGTCTAGCTCACGTACGGTGTGCATAATGAAGAGATCACTCGTTCTTTTGAAGTGTTTCTCCACTTGAGTAAACTCAAGACGTGTGAAATGTTCGTGAACCTTCTACACACCTAAGGTTCCCACATTGTTCAATATCTTGAAATCACCTTGGAAGGCAATCAAGTATACTAGGTAAGAGCACATGTGGAACCTATGAGCTTCCAGATACCCATTGATTTGTCGGTGGAGTGTGTCACCAATCAGAGTGGCCCAGTCATAATATTCCCTTCTGCCAATGATTTTAGCAATGACATAGTACATCCATGGCTGGAATTGATGACCATCCTCTTCTCCAGTGATTCTATTGAGTAGAGTGATTAACATTGCGTACTCATCTTTACATTCTCCTCGTCCCACCAATTTAGGCAAGTTTGCCTATGTCACTTTTAACCATTTTTCAGCTATTATCCTTTGACATTTGTCCTTGGCTGTCTCAAATGCCTTCTCGCATTCCGTCACTGATATGACTTGCTGTTAGGACATGATGGAATATCAAAACACCTTTCAATATCTTGAGGCTTTAGACTGCAAACAATTCTTCCATCTGCTGCTCTGATTTCTCTAGTGGTAGGATTGTAATGCTTGACACAAGCGATTACAAGTTCCACGCTTTGTATTGTGATGGGAATGGATGCGGCTTGTAGCAACCCGGATTCTTCAATATTCTGCAATGTGATTTGATTCATGCCTTCCAACTGCTCCAAATCAACTACTGGATTTACTTGATGTAAATTTGTGTCAACTGTTTTCAAGTAATCATGGAATAGGGCTGTCTTGGTCCCGTATTGTACCTGGGAGTACTGCATCTTGAAAAACTTAAAGATTGACTGTAAGCTTGACCTTGTTCTGATAATCTCCGGAAACCCCTAAAAATAGCGCCCTGCCGAGAAGTATTTTTTCGGAAAAAGTCTGGAACATGGGTTTTGTTCGTGCTTCAATGCTGAACAAGCCCAGTTCCTTAGAATTTTTATTCTGAAACTTTTTCGGAAAAACCCCCAAAAATAGGGGCAGCAAGTTTGCTGATTCTGGAAAATCTGACGAGATGGGTTTCACTGGAAAATTATGCTGAATCTACCAAGTTGATCTGATCTGATGTAGCCTGTTGCCTTGTGTGACATGCAAGAAAACCTAAGACAAGAAGAGAATAAGTAGACGAAGATGGATTGGAAGTTTTTATCTGACTCCCTGAGAAAATCTGTCTCTGAATCCAATCCTCACATTAGCAATCTTCTTCTGCTTCAAATCTATAAGAAAAATTGAAGAACGGATGAAAACCTTGTCCAAATCTATCAATGGCATCCTTGAGAGCTTATGGCTGTTCTTGAATCTTAACCTGCAATGAAATAATGAAGTAGGATGCCTTCACCTTGAATATATAGATTCAAGCCTTAGATCCACAAGTTTGGGGACCTAACTCATGCTCAAAAGTGATTTTGGCTTGATATGAAGTTCAAAAAGGTGATTTCCACTGATCGTGGAGTGTTTTAGCCAAATTTAACTCAAACTATCTTGACTTTAGTCAACAATTTGACCCTTGACTTCCTTTAGGCGTCCCTTTTGAGTTTTGCAAGCTTTTTTATTATTTTCTCTCTTGAATGACCTCAGTTTGATCCTGAATCTGGCTTGATCTGTTGATCCTGAGATGTTGCTGACACATTCACTGCTGGGCTGGATCTAACCTGAAGAGAAGTGCCTGGGAAGCGTGATGATGAAAAGCTGAGTTCAGGGCATCAAAAGAAAGGGTGCCTTTTCCAAGAAAGGGCGCTTTTGCTTGTGCCTTAGTGAATTTTCAATCTTCGTTCTTCAGCCTTTTGAAATGACCTCTCGTGCTTTGATCTGGATTTCTCGTTGATCGGAGAATCGGATGATTTCGCTTGATATCTCGCCAGGTAGCCAGCTCCATTTCGCCGAAGATGACTGAAGTCAGAAAACTTGAAAGTCATTTTAGGGTTCCTTTATTCAAGGGCGCCCCTCATTGAAAAGGGCGCTTTTGTCCTTCAGCATGGTTATCTTCATCTGAAAAGCTGCCTACTTTGATTCTGATTATTTGTTGACTGCCTCATCGGATGACTGTGCTTGCAGTTGCGTTGCTGAGATCTACCAGGCTGAGAAGATTGTTCTGGGAGGCCTTTGGTCTTTTGTCAGCATCTTGAGGTCCAAAAGGAAGGGCGCCTTTCTTTTGAAAAGGCTCTTTTTTCTTTGATCTTCACCTTTGACAGTCATTTCCTGATATTTCTTCAACTGCCTCTTTTCGCTTTGTCAGCAACTGCTTCTGATCAACTCATCAGATGATCTAGATGTTTGTTTCGTTGTCGAGCCAGCAAGCAAATGCCGAGGATGACTGCCTTGGATGATCTAACAGACTGCATTTGACCCTTAAAGATCATGGGCGCCCTTGCTTGAAAAAGGCTCTTTTCAACATGTGAACTTGTTTCTCCTTCGTAACGTTTCCAGAGTTAGTCAAATTTTGACCTTTTTGGGTTTCAGGAATCTCCTTCATCAAACAGCATCATTTTAGACCTTTTCTGCCATGGTTGCGTCGTTGAAGCTTTTGAAGCTTAACTTTCAGTGCCTAGTACTGTCCAATCTGCCATTAATGGCTGCGGAGCTCCTAACTTTGTTCTTGAAAAATAGAAATAGACCCACTAGAGGAAAACATGACTTTTAATGATTCTGACTTGACCAATGTGATCATGAAGCCTTTTAACCCTATCAAAATCATTTTCAATCATTTTTGGGAAGGTCCTATTTTTGGGGGTTTCCCTAAAAATAGGGATAAAACCCTAATTTTCAAATTTTCAAAATTTTGCACATGTGTTCCTTGAAAGAAACCCACCAAGATCCTATGATTGGTTTGACCTAAAACAGACTTTACATGGCATTTTAACAAGATTTAGCTCAATTTATACAGAATGCCAAAAATTTATTTTGGGTACAACACAATGTTTCATAGATTGCTCAACGTTGGGGTAGTTGTTTACAATGATGTTGAGCATGGATTTATCTCTACCCAATGTATGCAGAGGATATGTTGTTGGGCATTCTACAAGCTTATCTGGGATCCCGGTATTCAGGTGACCAACCAGGGTATTCAGGTGAGGATTGCTTGGGGACAAGCAATCTTAGGGAGGGCTGATTGTAATGTCCCCTTTTTCCTAGGAAATGGTCAATTGCAGTGGTTAGTCCATCACTTGGTCCTCGTGGACTAATAGGTTGGTTAGGGGGCCCTTTGAGGGTGTTGCAAACTTGTTTAGTCCGACCTTTTTGAGCTCAGTCAATGGTTTTTCCAGCCCAATGTTTACCAGGGAGTTTGCAGAAGCTATTCAGACATTTTAACCATACTTACTGTTTTTAGTAAGTCACTTGGACATTTCATCTATACTTACTATTTATAGTAAATTGCTGGTATGGTTAGTTGGCAGAGTTACTATTTTGGGCGTGATGGCATATTTATATCCTAGAGACATTTTGGTATTCAACGGTCCACTGTATTTAATTTTAATAACATTAATTATAAAGTTAATTTAAATTAATTAACTTTATACGTTATTATAATATATTAAAGGACTTTATTAAAAGTGGGATATAATGTTTTAAAGTGCACTTTATAATATAAAAAGTGCAAATTAAAAAGAGAGTTATAAGGTGAGAAAAAAGTAAATTAAATGGAATATAACTCAAATGCAAATTAGGGTGTGAGAGTTATAAAAAGCCATTTGGAGCTCATTTGCACATTCATTCATTCATTGTTGAGAAGATTATTTTGATAAGGGTTTTTGTAGGAGACTGGAGAATCTGAAAACACTTAGCTTTTTGAGGACAAAATCCCTCAGGAAGAACAACATGGTGTTGGAGTGAAAGATCTCCCAGGCTAGCTTGCAGACAACTTCATTCAGAGGTTGTGCTTGTTCTTCACCGATTTATAGAAGAGATTTAATATTCAGGGTTTGAAGGAATCGACAAGAAATTGGAAGATATATTGATTGAATTGGGAGGATTTACTTGTTGATGTATGAGTCAATCCTTGTTAATCTAGATGAGGGATTTGAAGATTTTTAATATTGCAAATATTGGGATTGTAGGGTTTCCTATAGTTGGCTGCCATCTTACTGCATATTGAAGGGTTTGCATTGCTGATTGATACAACAAATTCAGGTTGTGGGATTTAAAGGAAGATTGTCATTGCTTGGGTAGTTGGACAAATTATATATATATATATATATATATATATATATATATGGCATCTGACAAATTCACTGCTAGCAATTCACCGATGGAAAATTCATTGTTCTTTGCGGTAAAATTCACCGCATGAAAAATTAAATGCATGAATTTTTAGCGGTTAATTTTCCATGGCAGTGAATTTTCCCGTGGTGAATTGTTGATGGTGAATTTTCCTAGAGCCATATATACATACATATATACATATACATATACATATACATACATGTATATGTATATATATGTATATGTACATATATGTATATGTATATATATGTATATGTATATGTATATCTATATATATATACATATACATATATATACATATATATATGTATATGTATATGTATATATATATAGATATACATATACATATACATATATATACATATACATATATATATGTATATGTATATGTATATATATAATACATATATATATGTATATGTATATGTATATGTATATGTACATATATATATATATATATATGTTGAGTATCGTGGGTGTTTTAAGAGGTTTGACATTAAGTTTGAAAGGCATATATTGACAGGCGTGAGAGCATTGTGTTGGCATCATTTCCTCCATCAGAGGTGTTACTTGCAGTTGGCATCCATTTTCAGAGGGTTTCAAGGCATATCTTACCTATAAGTTCATAATTTGTAACTCCTAGATTTTTTGGATATTGTTGTTTTTAGATAATAGGGGATATTTTATGAACTGGGTTATCGATACTTTGTTAAAATACTGAGTATCTAAGCTAATATAAAAATCTGGAATTTTTAGCTGTGTATTTCCTATGTAATGTTCATTTTTTGAGTTGAAAATATTATTGCAATATCTTTTATTTTGCTGCATTATATTGTTGTATCAAACATTTCAAATATATCACAAAAAAATTCATCAAAACAAAAAAAGCAAAGGCAAACAGGGCTGCATATTATAGAGATAACCTTTAATATCATTAATGAAGATCAATTTGCAAAAGGATGTGTTGTGGGTCCTAATGGGTTAGCTTTGAAGATTATTTAGGACAACAAACTTTTGCATGTTTTTGACCATCATATAGAGACTCTTAGAATGGAAACAATGAGTGTTTTCACAGATATTCCAATTTATATAAGAGTGTTGCAATGGAAGAATGGTAGAGTTAAGCACATTTTTGGAGAGTTCACTAAATTCTTGCAAGAGATTGTTGTTCTTTTAGCAAGAAAGGTGAAGGAGGTTTTTATTGTAGGTGTGTTGTAGCTATTGTCACTTGGATTTATGCCCTTTCCAAGTGCTTGAATCAACAATCCAATGAAACATGGAAACACTCCAAGGCCTCTGGGTTGCCCATAACTTGGAGTGAATCTACAGAGAGGGCTGGTTCTCTTGGTACTCACCTATTCTAACTTATGCTACTGCTGCTATTGAGGAAAAGAGATAGAAAATGGCATGAAAAGAATCTAAGACTATGAGGGTGATGCACCAAATGTTTTTCAGACTTTGCTGCTTTCTCACACAAATGTTTAATGACTCGGCTCTTTGTATCCAACTTTGGTGCTTGGCATATTGATGTATCAGTGTTTTACTTAGAGGTTTACATTTGACAGTTTTAGAATGAAGAAAATGTAGTGTTCTTCACAACTAACATCTGTTTTGCAACAATAACACAAGGAATAACCTACACAAAATATGTTTTTTCTGTTTAAAGGTGCTGGAAGTAAGACATTTATTTGAGGATTTGCATACAAAAATCATAGAAAATCATATCAATCACTTCATACACAATAGAACAGAACTTTTGAAGGCCAAAATGCTAAGCTTTGTTGATAAAAGGTGCTTTGCAGCTGTACACAGTCTGAAAATACTTTGGTAATTACTTGAAAATGGTCAGTCATGAAGTGACTTGTTTTGAGCTAGAATGCCATACTTTTATAGAAAGAACTTGTTATAGTTACAAAGCTACTCCAAAAATATGCAAGAACTAACTCTAAACTGTCCCTAGGTGACCCCTTATATTGTCCAACAATTTACTAGAATCTAGCAACTTGTAATGAAGGAAGAAGTGACATGTGTTGTCTTGGTTTGCTGGGTCAAAGTTTCAAGTGATGGTTGAACTACATCATTCAAGCTCTTACTCTTTATTGAGCTCCGTTTACTCCTTTTTTTTTGAAAGAGAACTTAGAAGGTTTGTTGAAATTGGGGCACTGACAATACTCCTCTGCACTTGTCCTTTCTTACCATTGTTAGAGATGTTACTAGACTTAAGAGGTTTCGTATCATGACTTGGCTCAGCTTGTTTAATATCAAGGACAGCTGTAGAAGTAGGAACTCCTGGAGGTTGAAATTTCCCTCTGCTTGCAAAGTTACTGCCCTTTGTAAAACAAGGTCCCCTTTCCATATGAATTTTGGTGGTATACCTTTGTGCATGCTGCCCCATGAATAAAATCTACCACTGCCCTTTGACAGTTTGGTCTCCACTATATTCTAAACATTTTCCTTAGACTGCCCTTGGACTGTACATTCAATGAAACCTTGTAGAACATGTTACTGTCTGATTTTTCCTTGCAGACCTTGCCCTTGTATTCTAACTTTAGATGCCAGTAGAAAGCCCATTTGAAAGCAATGGGAGTTAAAGACACTAAGGAAGATGAGCTAGTGTCATATTGGTGGTCACTCTTGAAGATGAATGCCTTGATGTTGTATCATCAACCATGGAATTGCTACTTGCAGATGCTTGTAAGTTTTAGATATCCTTCCATTGACTGCCCTCATTACTGTTATGCTGATTAGGAATACTTGTGTTCTGTCTACAACCTATACCTATGTCAAACACACTATCATGTGAATTCTAAGGGTATAACACTGTCTTTAAAATTCCTTCACTCTAAGCATGTAAACTACCTTAATGCCTAGGAAAACTTCTATATTCTGCCCTGCCACTTAGACTGTGCTATATGCCCTTGAATGTCATCTAGGTTCTTGTGAATTAGGACCTCCAAACTTGATAGTTCACAAATCAGTATTGACAAGGTTTCAACAGTGGTTTATAATCCTTGAAACATTAGGAGTCATAAACACTCCATCTCATGCAATGAAACCTCTTCTTGTCTTAGACCTCCCTAAGGTCTGCCCTTTATGATTCTCATTTTCTTGAAACCTTTGTCTTGTGACCATGTCTCTTGAACATTACACTTTCACCCTTGTCTATTCTCAATCGATCATCCTCCTGTAGATTATGTTTATTTGCATTCATGCCTATAAAGGCCTTTTTTACTGTATATAGTTTGGAAAAGATTCTTTTACATCCCTTGGCAGGCCTGTGCATCTTTAGACCCCCATTTAGTAGCCTCCTTTGGTGTTTAAACTACTAACCCATAGGTTAAACCACTTTTCACTCTCTTGTCACTACACTCTCTCCATTTGACTGTTATTCATCAAGATCACCATTTGACTGTTATTCATCAAGATCACACTGCGCACTGTCATTCATCAAGGTCGCACTGTCCACTATCATTCATCAAGGTCGCACTGTCCACTATCATTCATCAAGATCACACTGCTCACACTGCCCACTGTGATCATCATTGGTTCACTATGAAGATTAGTTATTGTGCCTATCATTTCCTTTTTGGGTATGTGGACTGTCAATGCTCACTGGAATTTTAACTTCAAAGTGTCCTTTGTCCTTCATCATGGCAGATGCACAGGTCTGCAATGGCCTTATTGACTGTCCATTACAATGATGAAATTAATTTTTTTGGTCACTTTGGTGATGATCATATGAAACCCATAGTCATTTAATTACCAACCATCATTGTGTTTGTCAAAACAAAGATAGGCCTGCCCTGCTACTGTTATGATTTATGGCCTGTCCTTGATATATGGAGTCTTCAAAGCTCTATGTCTTCCACCATTCAGTACTAGACTACCCTGTTAACTGGGCATGCTTTATTGTTTCAAGATGAACTTCATTGACACAATAAATGTTAAATATGTAAGGCCTGTCATCTCCTTGGCTTCTCACTGCCATAGCAAGATAAATCATTGACCCACCAATCCTTTGACATGGGCAAGCTTCAGCACCTGTCACCACTGATGATGACATTTGATAATAACAAAGGCCTTTTAAGTGAGGTTTTGGACAGTTTGGAAAGAGCTATTGACATCTTATAAGGTTTAACCATAGCCAAGACTCTTGAAAAGGATACTAATGATTTTGACAGTGGTATCTATTCATCACTTGTTCAAACTTAAACAATGAAAACAATCCATACATAACTTGCCCCCTTAAACCCCAAATCATTATCTACTATGTCTTTTCTTAATGCTCATCTCTTTGTATTTCATGATTGGACCACCTTATGATGCCCTAGGTCTCTCTTTTGTATTCACTTTAGCTCTGTGTTTCCCACTTTCAAGAACTTTTAAATAACCTATCATGTACCTGTGAGCAAAGTAGGGTATTGTATATTGACACACCAACATACTATCTCCATCTACATCACATACTTCACCAGGGTTTGATAGAATACAAGATTTGACATTTAAATCTCATTATATGACTAGGATATGCATAGTACTCTCTCAAGGCTATGATGTTTAAAATACCTATTATGTACCTTTCTAAACTGTATACCTGATTATGGATAACAACACCCATGGAAGATTTTATCATTGTTTGGGGAGAGTCTTAATGATTCAACAATCCTTTTTATATGCAAAAGATTTGCTTCAATCAACATGGAGAATTATGCGTAGAGTGCATACCAAGAAGGGGTTGGGTCTTAGGGAACCTTGAACACATGTGGGATGGTGTTAATGAGCTCTTGAAACTTCTCTCCCTCTTCCTACAATGTGTCAAAACCTTCCCATGATTCCAACAACGTGGTGCTATTGCTCCTCTTCTTCAACATGTCATTTTACAGACCTACCTTGCTATCTCATGTTGACGTGGTTTTTGCGACCGCACCAACACAGAATAAAGTTTCCCAACGGATACCCTATCCTCTCTTGAACAAATTTTCCTGCATGCTAAGATTGCGAGATAGATCATACATTTAACTCCAAGGTTCCTTAAGTGCGAATAGTCTCAGTTGGCTTGATGTGATTTTTGCTGGTATTTCAAGGGGGACTTACACAATTGTTCAACAGTTGACAGCAGACAGCGGACTAAGGGCTTCGTGAAATTCAAATGATTTGGCAAGTGAGCACGAGTTTCCTAATCCTAACTAGAAATGAACTGAAATTAAATGAGTGTAGGGCCTCAGAAGTTCTAATCTACTCTAAGGTGTGGGACATGGCGATCAATTCTCATGGACTTCAACTGAGCCTTGCTTTGCCTCGCTTCGGACAGCTTCCACAAAACCAGTGCAATCTTCAGAGGAGTGGCGAAAGATGTTCAAATTATAACTCGACATGCAAGTACCATCAAGACGATGCATACAAACACGTGAATCACAATCAAAGTTAAGTTTGAGAAGTAAATCCAGTTGACCACGCAGGGCGAACTCACCGTCAGTGAGTCTGCTAGTGGTATGGACAAGCGAAGTCTTGTTCAAATCGAGCACCACATTCCACAATTACTAAGTACTTGCATGAAATGAAATCTACTTTACTTTAAGCTACTTCAAGATGCTACGTGAATTGGAAGGACGAAGAAGCCTCAACAACTACTCATAACAAAGAAGACATCACCATCAATGAAAATCCTTTTATTATGAAAGCATTCATGACAACTTCTTACAAAGTATTCAAAGGGAAGACTTTCCTTCCTTTTCAATCTATACTATTCTACTTTCTACTCTATCAATTTCTCTCTACTTCTCTGTTATCCTAACTCTGATCTAATTCCAATTTCTAATGAGGTACAAATGAGGGGGACTCCCCCTTTTATAGTTGGCCAAGTCCAACGGACGGCTTAGATTACAATCGGCTGGGTGGCCCAGATTGTGCCACCTTAGCCCTAAACAAGATTCGCCCTAAAAAGCGCCACAAAGGAGAGTGGGGTAATAAATGAGCAATTAATGGCCACCATCTTCTAGAAGATTCCCATTTGTAGATGCGTTCACACTGTTCTCGATCTTCTTCTTGACGTCATTCTTCAACTTCTTCTTTGTCATTGGAGTTATACTAAGTCATTTTTCGCAACTTTTCTTCCTTCAAGTTTGAAATGTAATCGTGGAGTATTTGCTTCATCCTCCTAAGTCATCGCCGTTTGGTCTCGACGTTTCTCCTGCAAAACAAACAAGGAGAAGAGTATTAGAACACTTCATAACATAAATTCACTTACTTACCAAGATTTTCTTCCAAGCGTTCATCTTCTTCACTAGCCAACTTTGCGTTCAAATTCTTTATGCCTTAGCCAAATTTTCAACCTATCTTCCTCAAGGGCGTATTATCTTTGAGAAATTCATTTCATTAGCTAGGTCATTGACGATTTTGATTTTATTCATCTCCGGCTCAAGAAGATTATCTTCACGAAGAATTTGAGCAAATTCACCTAGGCAGTTCCTTTTAAATTCATCGTCTGGAGAATTTCACCTTGAAAACACATTTTTTTCACATTTCCCTTAGAAAATTTTAAGATTTCCCTTAGGAAAATTCATAATTTGAGCACCGATCAAATTCTTCATGCTGAAGGCCCCAACGAATTGTGGAAGACTTCGAAATCCATTCCTCATCACAAACGTCCAGTACCCAGAAGAAAATTTTCTTCAGAACGTGCCAAATTCATGGGTACACAACGAACGGGTTCATTTAATTTTCTTGAATTTTGAACCTTGGAACAATAATTCTTTTAAACAAATTTAATCCTGTTCCTCACATCTGTGAACATTTCTTATTGCTCTGACTTGAAAATATTTTATCCACCTTGCGAAGCAGGCACTCACTGACATTTCCACTGGCAACTTCATTCATGCTTCTGAAAAGTTTCACACTTCCAAGCCCAGGCGTGATTATCCTAAGGAAGAAATTCTTTGTGCCTTAGAAATTTTTTTTACTCACTTAGCATTTTGAATTTTTCCTTAGAAATTTTATTCATCTTGCTTCATCCTGCCTGTGAGAAAACCTTATCAACTTCACTTAGAAATTTTTTCCTGAAAGCACGTCATGGAGGATTTTAATTGCAACGCCCTCTATATTTTATTTTATTCACCACCTTATGCCTTGGCATGTCTTATTTTTTATATCACCTTACTTACCTTAGGCGCAAATCATACTTCATAAGGAATATTCAACGCACCTAGCATATTTCATTTTCCACTCACCACCCTACACATACTTTAGGCGCATTTGGCACTTGAGGAAGGATAATAACCACGCCTAGGCAACATTCTCCACCCTCACCTCACTTTGGCGCATCTAGCACATGGAGGAGGATAAAACTTTCCACGCCTTGACCTCTTTGACCTTTTTCTAAGCTTGGCGCATTTCATATGTTCAAGAGGATTTTTAAATTTGTCTTTTCCATGCTAAGTTGGGCGCATTTTACATGTCCAAGAGGATGAAAGTCTTCAACGCCACCTTTTGGAATATTCCCTCCTTGTTTTGTCTTGACATGCCCTCATTTGGGCGCATTTCATGCATGAAGGAGGATTAACTCTTCAAGTTCAACGCCTTCCCTTTGACCTTCTTTGTTTTTGGCGCATTTGAGCATGTGTGGAGGATGAAAATCTTTGACTCCTTTGACTTCTTTCTTGTTAACTCCTCTTGGGCGCATTTTGGGCATGGTGGAGGATGAAAATTGTTGACCCTTTTGACTCTCTCCTTGGGCACATTTCAACTCTTGAGAAGGATGGGCGTATTTTGCCATGTGAGGTGGATGAGAGTTATACTTAGCCACTTTTCTTGCCCTCGCCTTAGATTTTCTTCTTGGGCGCATTTGGCATAGGGAGGTGGATGAAATTTTAACTTAGAATATTTTCTTCACATTCCCAAGGCAAGTTGGGCGCATATGGAGGCATGAGCAAGATATCTTCACCACTTAGAAAATTTTCAATCATGCCTGTGAGGAGGGCGCATTTTGGGGTAGCTGTAGGACGAAGCTCCAGACTTAGTTACTTTTTCTTCGTTCTCGCTAGTTTATCCATGCCCTGCCATTTATAGTAAGTCTCCTGATTCTTGCATCTTTGAAGCTTAGAACGATTTGAAATTTCAAACACTGCATCCTCACGACCTTGTTACCCTGTTGACACTGCTACTTTAGTTGGCCTGCTATTTTTAGCCCATTTCTGAAGGTGGTTTGCTATTTATAGAAACTGCTTGCTTCTAATACCTCCGCAGCTCCGTTTGACTTGAAATTTGAAAGAGGTGCTCCTCACCACGTGACCTGTCTGCTGACATCGACGCATGCAACTGATTTTCTATTTTTAGCCTTTTTCCAAAATGACTTACTATAAATAGTAAGTGCTCCGTTTGTCTTCAAATTTTACCAGCAAATAGCTTGAAGGATGTTGATCGCGGTGGTTTACACTGGTTTTCGAAAATTCTAACTTTTTACCCCTCTTTTGGGCCCGGCTAGAAACACATTGTGACCTTTTCACATAGCCCCATTCAAAATGGGGACCCCTAATTTTGCTCCATTCCTCGGGTCTTTGGCTTCTTTCTGTCTGTCTCTTTTCTCTAGTCTGCCTTTCAAGGGACGTTCCCGTCTGCAAGCTTAAGCATAAAATTGACCAAGTCTGAGAATTAGGGTTTGAGTCTTCCTGGTCAGTTTGAGGTCATAAAGGGTCAAGTAAAATGAATATATTGAAAATTGAGCTTAACAGTGTTGTCAGCATGTTTGCAGCAGGCTTCCGGCAAGTTTTCAGCTAATTCGGAGATACTTACTATTTTTAGTAAGTGTGAAATTACAGGCAGTTCGTCAGCATTTTGGAGATTCCGACAGTCACATAGCATTTAGAGCACACCAAGTTACTCGCGTGCAAAATTTGAGCGAAAACGGACAACTTACTATTTTTAGCAGTCTAGCTTCCGGAGCAAATTTCAGGGTGCAGATGCAGAGTTTTTCTTTGCATGTCTGCATATTCCTTCTGGGTTTTTCGAGACCTCGCGAATCCAGAGTAACATGCAAGACGAAAGACGACAACTTTCGACCACCTTCCGAGGCTATTTTAGGGTTTCGCGATGTCGTGGTTTTGCATGTCGCGATTCATGGTTTTTCGAGCTTCATGGTGTGGAGCATGTAAACCGAGATAATCAATGAAGGGACCAGCATTTTAAATAGCTCTGTACCGCTTCGCTAGTCAGACCACGAGCCGATCGCAGCGCTACGTAAACGTAAGAGAACAGATCATTTGATACGCATGCAGAGAAAATTAGGGTTTTCACTTCGTGAGCCTAAAAATAGGCGAAAAGTCAAAATTTTCAAAACCGGTAAAACCACCAAGGACTGGCCCTTCAGTTAATATCCAATAAGTAGTTTCAAGTCGACGGAGCACTTACTATTTATAGTAAGTCAATTTGAAACCGCCAAAATAGTAAATCACCGTGAGGCCAGTTGTCGGCAGTAGTGCTCACGCAGTGAGGAGTTTCATTAAAATTTCAAGTCAATCGTAGCAGTTGGAGCTATCGTAAGAGGTTACTATTTATAGTAAAACCACCTTCGTAAATATCATGCTAAAAATAGTGTGGTGATTAAAATGGTGCGCACAGATAATAGCTATGAGGATGCAGTACGCAAAATTTCAAGCCATTCCGAGCTTCAGAGACGCGAATTCAGAGGACTTACTATAAATAGCAGGGCATGAGAAGCTGGCGAAGACGAGAAAAATAGCTAAGTCTGGAACTTCATCCTTCACTTCCTTGAAAATGCGCCCATCTCAGCTGGAGGTCATGAAATTTCTCTAAGTGTTGAAGTTCGTCCTGTTCAGGGGGCAAAATGCGCCCAAGATGAAAAAAGTCAAAGAGAAGTCAAAGTTTTCTATCCTGCTCATGCCTTGAAATGCGCCCAAAGGAGAATGGAGAGAGTTTAAAAAAATTCTAAGGCACAAGCTCGTCCTGCTCTCATGTCAAAATGCGCCCACATGCAAAGTAGTGGCATACAAAAATTTCTAAGTATGAGAAAATATCCTCCTCCACTGCCAGAATGCGCCCAAAAGAAGAGGAAAAGTCAACAAGTCAAAACGTTTTCATCCTCCTCAAGGCAAGAAATGCGCCCACTCACAAGAAAGTCAATGAAAGTCAAAAGTTTTTATCCTTCATCAAGTATCAAATGCGCCCAACTCAAGATGTTCAAGCATGAAAAATATTCTAAGTATATGTTTCATCTTGCACATAGGTAAAAATGCGCCCTCACAAGCAAAAGGATAGAAAATGTTCTAAGTAATGAAGATTATCCACCTCATGCCTCCATTTGCGCCCATGTCCAGCAGGAAAGTCAAAGAGTCAAAGGAGTTCCATCCTCCACTATAGGCAAAATGCGCCCATCCTCCTTCATGCATGAAATGCGCCCAAATAATGGCAAGTAAAGACAAAAACAAAGAGGGAATATTCCAAAAGAGGTGGCGTTGCAGATTTTCATCCTCCTAGACAGACAAAATGCGCCCAGCTGAGGAGAGGTCAAAGCAGTCAACGTTTTTAATCCAGCTACCTAGGCAAAATGCGCCCAAAAGAGGGCATGTGAGGACAAAACGTGGGAGGTGAAGGGTCACTTGAGGTGGCGCTTGAAGTTAGTCCTCCACTACATGCCAAATGCGCTCAAGCATGTGTAATGTGGTGAGTGGGAATTTGAATATGTTAGGCACGCTGAATATTCTTCACACATGATATGCGCCCAAGGTGGAATTGAAGGGTAAATGTGTTGGGCGTGGAAATTTAAATGCTCTTCAAGGGTGATGAATAAAATACAAGGTGGAGAAAAGCAAAATTGCTAAGTGGTGAAGTGATGGGTGGTAAGGCGTTGGGAATGTTAAGGGTTGATAATTTTTTTTCCCAAGGCGTTGGAGCTTCAAGAGAAGATATTTTCAAAGTGTGAAATAAAATGTGGATGATGAATAGAACAAAGTTGCTAGGCGTGTGAGGTGGTGATGATAAGTGTTGGGCATGGTTTTTAATTTTTTTTCCTCAAAATGTGCTATGCGCCCAAGGTGGAATATAAGATGAGGTGGTGAGAATTTCTTCTGAGGCGTTGGGACTTCAAATAAATATTTTTCAAGTGCGAAGCGGCAAAATTTCCAGAATGATTCAAAAAAATTTCTAAGGCACAAGTATTTTCTTTCTTAGAAAATACGCCTAGAGCTCTGAGGTGGTGGAATTTTCCTTGAAGCACAGATGAGCCGCCAGAGATGAAGTCAGTGAACGTCAGCTCCACAAGATTGATAAAAATTTTCCAAGTCAGAGCAAAATTCTCAGAGGGGATCGAAGAACGAGAACAAAATTGTTGAAAGAATATTTTCTAAGGTTCAAAATTCAAGAAAATTAAATGAACCCGTTCGTTGGGTACCCATGGATTCGAAGCATTCTGGAGAAAATTTTCTTCTGGGTATCGAAGATTGCCGATGAGGAGTTGATTTTAAGGTCTTCCATAGCTTGTCGAGGATTCTGGGATGAAGATTTTAAGTGGGCACCAGGTTGATGAATTTCCTAAGGGAAATTCGAAAAATTTTCTAAGGCAAGGTGAAGAAAATGTGTTTTTAAGGTAAAATCCTCCAGACGATGAATTTGAAAGAAACTGCCTAGGTGAATTTGCTTCAATCCTTCGTGAAGATAGTTTACTTGAGCCAAAAATGAATAAAATCGAGGTTATCAGAGCTCCAGCAGGTGAAATGAATCTCTCAAAGATGATACGCCCTTGAGGAGGATGGATTGAAAATTTGGCTAAGGCATGGGGAATTTGCTAGTAAAGGCGATGAACGCATGAAAATCCCGGTAAGTAAGTTAAGATTTTATTATGAAGTATTCTAACACTCTTCTCCTCGCTTGTTTTGCAGGAGGAATGTCGAGGCCAGAACACGATGACTTGAAGAAAGTGATCCAAGGTGATGTTTCAATCTCGAAGGAAAAAGTTGCAAGAAATTGGCTAAGTGTTAGCTCAAATGACAAAGAAGTTGAAGAACAACGCCAAGAGGGAAGATCAAGGATAGTGTGAACGCATCTACAAACGGAATCTTCTAGAAGGAATGATGGTGGACATTATGGCGCATTTATTACCCCACTCTCCTTTGTGGCGGTTTTTAGGGCAAATCTTGTTTAGGGCTGAGGTGGCACAATTTTTGCCACTCTATTGATTGTAACCCTAGCCGTCTTTTGGGACTTGGCTAGCTATATAAAGGGGGAGTCCCCCTCATTTGTAATTCATTAGATTAGAAGCAGAGCTTAGAGGAGTAGAGAGAAGTTGATAGAATAGAAAGTAAAGTAGTGTAGATTGAAAAGGAAGGAAAGTCTTCCCTTTGGATACTTTGTAAGAAGTTGTCATGTATGCATTCATAATAAAAGAATTTTTCATTGATGGTGAATCCTTCTTTGTTGTGAATAGTTGTTGAGGCTTCTTCGTCCTTCCAATTCACGTAGCATCTTTCAAGTAGCTTAAAGTAAAATAGTTTTCATTATCATGCAAGTAGATGTTAGTCGTGGACTTGTGGTGTTAATTGAGACTACTTCATTTCATCCATACCACTAGCGGCTTGCTGACGGTAAGTTTGCCTTGTGTGGTCAACTGGAAAACTTTACAAACTTAACTTCAATTGTGATTCATGTGTTCGTATGCGTCGTTCTGATGGTGCTTACATGCTGAGTTATAATTTGAAAACCTCTTGTCACTCCCTTGAAGATTGCACCGACTTTGTGTAAGTTGTCCAACGTGAGGCGGAGCAGAGTCTGGTCGAAGTCTGTCAAGATTGATCCCACGTCCCGTCCTTAGATAGAAGATAAACTCCTTAGGCCCTACACTCTTTTAAAATTCAGTTCATTTCTGGTTAGAATTAGGAAACTCGTGCTCATTTGCCAAATCATTCAGATCACACGTAAAGCCCTTAGTTTACTGTCTGTTGTCAGCTAACGAACAATTGTGTAAGTCCCCTTGAAAATACCAGCAATATCACATCGAGCCAAACTAAGCCTATTCGCACTTAAGGAACCTTGGAGTTGAAAGCATGATCTTACTCGCAATCTTAGCATGCTGAATACTTTGTTCAAGAGAGGATAGAGCGTCCGCTAGAGACTTTATTCGTGGTTGGTGCACCAAAACCATCAGCCAACAAAACCCTAATTCATCTTGCATGTAAGCACAAACGATCTCCATTTGTTCTCAAGCTTCGCTGTATCAGCGATTCTACCGCGGATTCCGAGGCCGGAAGCTACCACGGATGCACCTCGCTAAAAAATAGTAAGTTCCAGACATGAGTGGCCAAACTCGCCAGATGTCGCTACATCATCACAGCTCAAAACCCACAAGGAAGGCCACATGTGCAAGGGGAAACCTCACATGCAAACCCTAAAATAGCCTCTGAAATAACTCCAAAGTTGTTATCTCAGCTTTGGTATTGTTACACCATCAATGTCTCGTAAAACGCAGAAGGAATATGCACAAGCAAAACTTCTTCGCTAAGCCTTGAAATGTGCTTCTGGTCGAATCGCCAAAAATAGTAAGTTCTCTGCTTCTGCCTAAATTTGCACGCCGAAGCAAATTAATGTGTTCAATGCTGGATCGCTCTAATTTCAAAAACACATTGAATGCCTGGGGAATTGCATACTACGAAAATAGTGGGTACTTTAGAATTCAATTAAACTTCAGCTGGAAGTACGCGGAAGCACACCCATATCAATGTTAAGCCTCTATTTCTCAATTTATTCACCATTTGACTGGCCAAATTACCGGAAAGATGGAAAAGAAAACCCCTAATTTTGAGACTTGGCCACCCCACTTCTTTTAAATCTCAATGATCTTCGCACGGCCCCCTTGAAAGGCATTCATGGAAAAAGAGATGTAGAGAGAGAGAGAGAGAAAACCAAAGCCAAAAAGACCAATGGAGCAAAATTAGGGGTCCCCATTTGCAATGGGGCGATGTGTGAAAAGGTCACAACATCTCACACCAAGATGAAAGAATCCCTCAATGCCAACAAACAAAAAAAACCCTAACACTTCGCATTAATCTCCAATGTAGGTAGGGTTTGAATTTTTCTAAAGGCAAAAAGGTTGACTCTTCTTTCTCTTGGTGGTGTGGAGACTTAGCATAAAATAGTTATTTTTTAAAATATTCATTTTCCTCTTTTTACAATGCTTGGCACCTAAGAACCTAAAAAAATTGACAAATATTTAATTTTATAAAATTTTCTAAATAAATTTTTGAGGAAAAATTATATTAATGTAATAAAATATCAACAATAGCAAAGTACATCAACTAGAATGATTTACAAACCTCTTAGATTGATTTGGGATCTTGGAGCCACATTGATTATTTAGAATTGAACAGTTGTTTGAGACTTGCAATTGCTTGAGGGAATACAATTGTAGGGAGGAAGGACTATAATGTCCTCATTTTAAGCTATATTGATTTGTGAACAATTAGCTAGTTTCCAAGTTCTATCAAAGGCTAATTGGTGTGCTAGGGAGAACACCAAACTTCTTGGAGTGCTCAAGGTTGGTTAAAAAGTGACTATGGTTCTTGGAAGCGAGCTCAATTGGCCTTGGGGAGTCTTGTGATGCTTTGAGAATTGATTTTTGACCTTTTGAGAACTCTCCAAACTTCGTGGTGTAGGCTATTTTTAGTAAGTCACCCAGTCGCTTCGGTTCATCATCCTATGATTCCAATACTATTGTAGAATAATTGGAATTGCATAGTCTTGTCATTTGGATACTTTCTGCAACTTGGGTAGGCTATTGAGTTATTATTTAATTAATTCACTTAAGTTGTATGCTAAGTTACCGGTTCGGTTTCGGGTTTGGGTTCGGGTTCGGGTTCGAGGGTTCGGGCAAAAAATTTTTTGGGTTTGGGTTTGTTAATACAGAAACACATAAAAATCAGAAATATATACATATTTGCAGCAATAATTAAGTTCAAAATACACCACCATATTAATTGTCAAATAACATAGCAAAAATACACCACCACTTTCGTAGTCAAATATTAAAATATTAGTGAAACTCAAATGTCATGATATAAATTAAAGTTCAACTATAAAAATGTCAAGTGTTTACAATCAGCCATTGTTGATCATTGATCAATCATATGGGTCATCAAAAAAATCCTCATCAACATCCATATTAGATGCTACATTTTGTGTAGAACCACAAATAGCGTCAGTGGCATTTGCACAAGCACTACCACTAGCATTGGCACTAGCACTCTCATGCTCAGTAGCTGCCTTAGGCTCATAGTCATCATCAATATCAAGTGTAACTATGTGACTTGTGGAAGCATCCAAGTCAAGACGCTCTGGCTCAATATCCCACCTTCCTTGACACTCCTTTGTAGGAACTTTCTTTGTGTGTAATGAGGCGCAAATTTGAATGCACATACACCAAGTCCTCTACCTTTTTTGAATGTAGCCTATTGCGCTTTATTGAGTGGATGGAGTATGTGCTCCAATTCCTCTTAGAAGAAGATGAACTAGCAACCTATTAAAACCAAATTAAATAGTTAACTTAAGAGTTGCAAAATTTAACTAAATAAAATATAAATTAAAATTAAAATTACAAAATATAAAACTTAAATTTAAAAGATAAAAGATTTTGACTCTAAAACTTACTTGGGATAAAAAATTTATTGCAAGAGGTTGAAGGTGCGTGTATTCTTGGCCATGGATGTACCACCAACTATGAGCATCCACCCTATACTTGTCTCGAAGAGCATCAAGACCACAATCATTGGAGCATGCAAAACCCATTAACTCAGCCCTCACTAGATCACGTTGGTCATGATCACTGAAGAGTCTACAAAGTGCTGCCTTGTACTTGTGAGCCACTTCAACATCTCTATATGGAGAAACTCTTGATGAAACAAAAAGTATCTCAACACTATAATATTTGGGACTCAATGCAAAAGCGAGAAGATGCAACAAAGTGGTCATTTTGTTCCATCTCTCTAAAATGATTTGATGTAGCTATTTGAAGAACTTTTCTTCAGGATCTTCGTCTTTTGCATTGATGATGGTTTTCATCTTCTCAATCATTGAGTTGATGCCATCATATTCTTCGCGCAAACAAGGTCTATCCATGTCAATGTAATGGAATTCTCAATATGGGCTTAGTGAAACTGAGGAGATACTCAACACGATCCCACCAACTATCATCTAGGACCATTTTCTTAACCTTATTTTCCTTTTTAGTGCTAGATTGCCTCCATACAAACCAATTAGGGCTGATGACCATATTAGAGAGTGCCTCACAAACCTTCATAAGTCATCTCAACACAATTGTGTTGGCGGAAAAACAGATCTCAACAACCTGATTGAAAATCAAAATAAAATATAATTTAAATTTACAAAATTAAGATTTAAAATTAAAAGAAAATTAAAAATATTGAGAATTAACTTACCTTCAATAACTCCAATTTTGAGAATTGTCTAAATATGCCTTGTGTCATATGGTGGTTGGTGACAAACATTTGGATGTTTTCAGCCTCAACATACACCTGTTTGATCCACTCAATTTTGGTTCCAATTTTTTGTAGCATTAGATTGAGGGAGTGGACAGCACAAGGTGTCCAAAAAATGTGTGAATACTTCTCCTCAATCAATAACCCAGCAGCCCTATAATTTTTTGCATTGTTAGTTACAACTTACACAACATTTTGATGGCCCACTTCTTCAATAGCTTGAAAAAGGATGTTTGCAATAAATGGACCATCCTTCACCTGTCCTTCACAATCCATTGCTCTCAAAAAACATTGCCCCTTTGGGGGACACTGCAGTAACATTGATCAATGGGTGATTTTTTGCATCTTTCCATCCATCAAAAACGATGGTCACCCCTATTTCGATCCACGAATCCCTTATGGGTTTGAAAGAGTCTGCTACATATTTCACCTCTTTATCTAATAAGGTGCAACACATCTTCTCAAAACCTAGGCCCTTATACCCCTTTGGAGCCTCATTAATAGATTTCACCATTTTTTGCCAATATGGTGAATGAACAACGTTGAATGCCAATCCATTGGCATAGACACATCTTGCTATGTTTTGATCAACAATCTCTCTTGCCTCATTCTGAAATGAAGTTTCCAACAGTCCCTTAGATCTTTTATTTGTAGAGGGCACGGTTTGCTCTTGAGGGATGGACATAAATGGATGGCTATCTATAGGTGGAAACTGAGAAGGCAGTGTAGGCGGCTTCATCACTCGAGATCCTTTCTTTAACAAAGGATGACTTGTTTTAAGATTGAATGCTTTTTGGTTTGCTTTTTGTTGATCAGCAATATATCCCAATACTATATCATCTAGAATGCCTTGTTTATTTTCACCTGGACAAGCTTTGATGCCTAGTCCAGGGATCCTGCACAAGTGCCCTTTCACTTGACTATATGAGCTCGAATATTTAACATGACAATGTCTACAAATCCAAACATATGCTCCACCACCTAGAACTTGTTGAACCATTTCAACATATTTCTAAAGGGGAGAGTTTAGGTCTGTTTTGAAACGAGATTGGTTTGAGCTTGAGGAGGTAGAATCAGATGCCATTGTAATACCTAAGGCACAACGCATTGAAATTTTGGTATTGAAACTAAATAACTTAATTCATTTCAAAAAACTGAAAAAATTGAACATGTGTTATAGACACTTAGAAGAATGAAAACAAAACAAAAGAGTTCATTTGTTAAAAAAAATGTAAAAAAAAATCAAAAAATTTCAAAAACCTACCTCTTTTAAAGAAATATTGCTCTATGATCTTCTTGGCAATGAA